>PVIY010013275.1:0-59622 GCA_004026745.1 Myrmecophaga tridactyla | reverse complement strand
TGAGAAGTTATCCTGGAGGTTATTCTTATGCATTAAGTAGATATCACCTTGTTATCTAAGAGGAAATGGAGAGGCTTAAGGGAACTGCCTGAAAATGTAGAGCTGTGTTCCAGTAGCCATGTTTCTTGATGATGATTGTATAATGATATAGCTTTCACAATGTGACTGTGTGATTGTGAAAACCTTGTGTCTGATGCTCCTTTTATCTACCTTGTCAACAGACGAGTAGAACATATAGAATAAAAATAAGTAATGGGGGAACAAATGTTAAAATAAATTCAGTTTATTTATTTGAAATGCTAGTGATCAATGAAAGGGAGGGGTAAAGGGTATGGTATGTAAATTTCTTTTTTATTTTTCTGTTTTTGTTTTCTTTTTCTGTTGTCTTTTTATTTCTTTTTCTGAACTGATGCAAATGTTCTAAGAAATGATCATGATGATGAATATGCAACTATGTGATGATATTGTGAATTACTGATTATATATGTACAGCAGAATGAGCATATATTAAGGATGTTTGCTTTTCGTGTAATTTTGTTTTAATTAATAAAAAATTATTTTAAAAAAAGAAGTACTTTTGGAAATTGAGTACGAGCTTCCCAGAAATTATCATATTTAACACCACGGATTTTAATTTTGGCTACAAGTTCTCCAGAAGTTTCCCCTCTATCAAAAACTTCCTCTCTTCCCCTTCTCATACACTCTGTACTCACCCCCATTCCCCCACCCCCACACACCCCTTTGATAGATCTAGGAGTTCTTATTTTGAAGGTGCCATCTCCATAACATATCAAATATATTAAAATAAGCCATGTAAATTACCTACAACTTAATGGGTTGAGTTGCAGTAAATTCGTAGATATAATGTTATGTTCTAAAGACTTCAATTAAATATTTTGGTTTTGCAGTGTTGGTTTTAGGAATTGTTGTGTTGTTGTTTTAAATTTTGGAGTCAATAAAAGAATTTGAAATAAACGTTTCAAACATTTGTGCAGGCCCTTGAAAAGCTTGTGATCTATGGAGCACTTTTTCTGTAATGGCCAATGAATAAAATAAAATAGTCCCAGCAACAACCCTGTATTCAAGGGAAAAGATAAAATGTTAGTACCTTAACAACGTTTTTGCTGATACATTGTCTTCTCCCAACATAAAGCATTTTGGATCATTTTTAACGTTTCTTATCATGGGCTCTTTTTATCCTCATGCGGTAGTTGGTATGGAGCACCAAGAAGTTTAGAAACTGTTGATTTGCTAGCTTGTCTCTTCCTGTCATGAGATTCACTATTGAACTCAAATGTGGTCCAGACTGAGTATACACCTGGACAGTCTTTTTTCCCCACCCCACCCTGGTAATATATCCTAGATTCTTCCTCTGTGAGTTTGCTTATTTTAATTATTTCATATCAGTGGGCAGTCTAGTCTTGTGCACTTCTGTCCTGTCATAAAACCTTTGCAGTGAACCCCCTAGTTCCTGACATCCTCCATCTTCCAAATGGTCCAACTGAGATCTAAGGTAAAGCTTGGTTATCCATCAGACTGTACTCCAACTTCTATAAATTTGGGGAGATTTTAACAGGGAATATTGTCAAAAGCAAAATGTGTCTGTTTAAAATACTTATCTCACCAAATTATCAAATATGCTAAATTCTCTTAGGTATTAGACTTGTTTCATAAATATGCTGAAAACTATTTTCTCTACATTTGTAACTGATTTCAAATAAAGGCCATTATTTTCCCCCCACAAAGTTCTACTTTGTTAAGTTTCTCCCAGGGCTGAAAAGCCAGTGATGTGAAGGCACCATCAGTTGTTCCCTGTCTTTCCTTCCACACTGAGTGCAGTCATTCTGCTAATCCAATTGTCTTAGTTTGCTAGACTCCATGACAAATACTAAACAATGCATCGACTTAAACAACAAGAATTTATTAACTCTCAGTTTGGGAGGTTAGAAGTCCAGAATTCAAGGCATTGGCAAGGCAAACCTTTCTCCTCAGAATCTGTAACATTCTAGTGTTGGCTTGCCACAATCCTTGGGGTTCTTTGGCTTGCATCTCTGCCTCTCAGCACACTGCAATCTCTCTCTCCTAGTATCTGCTCTTTGGGTTTCTGCTGGCTTCCTGCTTCTTTTTCCTCCCTTTGGCTATCTTTGTGTTTTAGTTTCCTAGCTGCCAAAGCAAATATCAAGCAATGGACTGGCATAAAGAACTGGAATTTATTGGCTCATGGTTTTCAGACTCAGGGAGATCCAAAATTAAGGCAAGAAAGCAATGCTTTTTCCCAGAAAACTGTGGCATTGTGGGGCTGACTGCTGGTAATCCTTGGTCCTTGGTTTTTCTGTCACATGGCAATGCACATGACAGCCTCTCCTAGCTATTCCTTTTTCATCCAGGTTCTAATGATTTTCAGCTTCTGGCTGCTCCCTCTAGCTTTCTCTCTCTGTGACCAAATTTCACTCTACCTATAAAGGATTTTGGTTGAGCCACACCTTAACTGAAGTATCCTCATCAAAAGGACCTACTTCTGATAGATTCACATCCATATGAATGAAGTTTAAGAACAATGTATTTCTGGGACACATAGCTCCAAGCCACCAAATTTTTATTTCTGGTTTCTTCTCTTTATACCACCAATAATATGAATTAAGGCCCACCTGATTCTGTTGACACCCCTTAACCAATAACTTCTTCAAAAGGTCCTATTTACAAATGGTTTCACACCAAGCAGGACTCAAATTAAAATTAAGTACCTGCCTTTTGTTGGAGTACCTAATTCAGCCTACCACTCCACTTAACACTTTGGAAAAAGAGAACAAGACGAAAGAAGGGGAGTGGAATAAGTGGAAATGGACTTCAAACCATGCAAAGAAGCACACTTCTCTCCTGCTCCAGACACTCAAAGCTACATTCCTCTCTGTGAAGATGATTTGAGTGAAAACAGAAGAAATGAAAGAACTATTTAGCCAGTAATTTGACATATTCTCTGGATACCTCATTCCTCTAATCGGAATATCCACTTTCTTTTAAGAATGAAAGAAAAGTAGGCCTTATGATATTAACTTCTCAAATAGCAAGGTTATATTGAATTTAATGTGTTCATTTAATGTCTGCTTTTCACTCCACCAGAGGCAGCATTAGAGTATTAAGAGAAAAAAAAAAAAAACTGCAGCATGCTATAATTTCAATTTATTGATGGTGTCAATTATTTTAGTTTCTGTTTTGTCATTTTGTATACAGTTTTAAAGCCTTGAGAACATAAATGTAAAAGGGGGAGAATTGATTTAAAAACAAAAGCTAGTAATTTATTTTGTAAAAGATGAAATCAAAGGGGGATTTTTTTCCTTATCTATGACTAGAAATTCTATGTAATGTTATAGCTAATGGAGTATTGATTTTTTTCCCTTTCTACTTTTGCAATGTGCTTTTAGAACTGTCTTTTATGTATTTTAAATATACACTTCTTTTGTTACATTTGGGAAACCATACATATACAAATATTACAGTCTCCCAATATTTCAGTTGTCAGAAATCAATTTCACTCACATTAGTCTAGCATTGGACCAACCATGAAGTCTGCAAAGGAATAGGTTGAAATCAGAGAATTCAGCATTAACTGCTCAATGAAAAAGATTGATTTCAAACAGCTTCAACTTGCTTTTAATTAAAGGTAAAAATATGTGGAAATGATCAAGAATGCTTATGCTTCCTTAGATGCTTTCCCTTCTTCCCATGCTCCTCCTACCCCAACCATATGATTTGCACACTGTAAAATAATTAGGTCTATAGCAGAGCTGGCAGACCCTGAAATAACCATTTTCAATTTTCTGACCAATTTCCATCTCTGAGGATGAGAAACAAGATGTCAAATAAATAAATAAAGGGAAGGAGGAATAGTGACACTTTTGAAATGAGACTTTGTGAAATAATAAAAGTTAAGTGTGATCTCTTCATATTAACTCAACCCAAAGTCCCCAGCTTCTAACTTAATGTTGGGGATGGCAACGTCCTCAAGAAAAGTCTGTGAGCTCAAGGTGATTATGAATCTGAAGCTTGTTTGCAGTGAAAGCAATGAAGGCAGCTTGTAGAAGGCAAAATGCCCCCGACTTGGAAAACAAATGACCTTGGCTTGGCCTCTAATTAGCTGTGTTAACTCAGACATATGGGTTAGCCTTTCTGAGTTGGTTTCCTCAACAGTAATATGAGCAGTTTGGCCTGGAAGATACCTTTGCTCTCTTCTAATTAACTCTTCAGCCAAAAGATATTGATTGAATAATTGCCTTGTGCTGGACTCAGTGCAGGAACAAACAAAGGGTGTGATATGCTTAGGTGTGTGTGTTTCCTATTTCTTCTAATAGACCATAAGTAACTTGAAGACATATCCTGAAGGCAGATCTATGTCAAGTTCATCTTTCTTCCTTTCTATCACTTAACACAGTGTCTAGTAAAATAGAAATACCTGATAATTTGTGTATGTCTATGTGAATACCTGGATATTCTAACACAACTTTAAGAGTTTTATAGTTTCCCTGGGAAATTATCAAAAAAGCATTCTTTGTCAGGGAGGAGAATAAATAATATTACCCAGAAACTTGAAAAGCAACCCCTCAAGTATCTCATTTATCCCACTCGGAAACAACAAATTAAAATAGGTTTTGCAATGTTCTCCCAAAATCAAGAGCAATAGTCCAGTTTATTACTGAGAAAAACCCCAAAACTAACAGGAATTGTTCTCATCTTCCTTGGTAGACCTAGAAAAGAACTTGCTTGCTAATATCCATTAACTGGGTTGATGCCTCAAAAGCTTTCCACCAAGATTGCTACCTTGGTTAATGAAATTTGCTTGCAAGAGCAGAGATTTTAATCTTCAGCGAAGTAGGGCTAGAATTACAAACATCAGAATTTATTTCATTAGGCTTGAAAATCATTTCTTTTCACAATAACAAGCTTAACTTTTAAGGAGAAAGAACATTTTAAAAGAAGGGAGGAAATCTTTTCCAAACACAGTTTTTCGGTTCTCACAGTGGAATAACGGAAACTAAATCTCCACTTGATTTAAAAGTAAGCAGGATCCTAAGCCTAAGCCACAGCCATTGTAACGTACAATCTGTTTATTCCCCCACAGAATGCTTTGACGAGGAGATCTGGCGGTCTCTTATTTGTCAGTCAGGGTGAAATACAAAAACCAGGTGTCAGTTAAAGAAACATATCCATGCTTTTCTAATGCCTTCTAAAAGGGACCTGTCAGAAGAAACTACACGCATTTGAGCCTTGCTCATTTTATCTCCTTAGATGTCACATATCATTTATCATCACAGCCTGTAAAGACAAAAAGCTGGAAAACATTTATATTGCAAATTTCTAAAATATCAAGTGGGTCTCACATATAAAGCATTCTCTGACTATCAATTACTATTGGATATTCAAGGTGACAAGCTGTATTCCACCACCAGGCTGAGGACTGCACATCAGAGGCACAAAAATCAACCATACTCATGTGGATGATTAACTTCAGGCTCAGGAATAAACAGCCTCTCTCCTACGACATAGAGGGAAAGGCTCCACCTACCGTCTCTGTTGACTCCCTCCCCTGGAGGATGCTGAACATTCCCCTTGAATGTTTGGTTGGCTCCAGGATGATGTCTTCTAAGGGACAGGAAAACCCACTCTTCCTCCCCACCAGCCAAAACTGCCACCCCCTATGGTCTGCTTTAAAAGTCACTCTGTTAGTTATAGCTTTCTCCATAACCAAACCTCCAAGACATGGCACTGCTAGTAAGGACAGAGATAGATGGACAAGTCAGAGAGAGGGTGTTCTAGTTTGCAAGCTGCTGAGATGTGATATACCAGAAACAAAACAGCTTTTAAAAAGGGGAATTTATTAAGTTGCAAGTTTACAGTTCTAAGGCCATGAAAATATCCAAATTAAGGCAAGGCTATGAAAATGTCCAAATCAAGGCACCAACAACAGGCTACCTTCATTCAAAAAGGACGATGAAGTTTGGGGTTTCTCTCTCAGATAGAAGGGCATATGGTGAAGTCTGCTAGCTTTCTCCCCTGGCTTCCTGTTTCATGAAGCTCCCCCAGAAGCATTTTCCTTCTTCATCTCCAAAGGTCTCTGACTGCATGGGCTCTAAAGCTTTTTCCAAAATGGTTCCCTCTTGAAGGGCTCCATTAAGCAACCCCACCTTGAATGGGTAGAGACACATCTCCACAGAAACCATATAATTAAAAGTTACCACTCACAACTGAGTGGGTCACATCTCCATGAGAAACAACAAAAAAGCTCCCACCCAGCAACATTGAATGAAGATTAAAGAACTTGGTTATTTTGGGGTACAAAACAGATTAAAAATGGGACAGAGGGCCTGGACAGCCAGTGCAGAGCAGTAGGTATTAATGAGGTAGAGAAGACATAAGGTTGGCTAGAGATAATCTTCACCTACTCTACATCTTTTCCCTGACTTGCAACTCTAAGATCTGCAGTGGGAACGTTAGGGTGATGAGAAGAGCATCAGGAGTCTTTGGGAGTACAAGGGGTAAACATGGGGTCCACTGCTGCCATTAAGTCTACATCAGAGCTCTTGCAACTGTCATCTAACCCAATAGTTTTAAATGCTCTTTTAACACATAACTCACAAATTCAAACTTGTAAGCTTCTTATTTTATAAAGGCACGGCTTTTTTCATTTCTAAATACATTTTGTTTCTAAATACCCAAGTGCTTTCCCATCTCTTTACCTTTTTGGGTTTCATTCCCTCTGCAAGAAAAGCCTTCCAACCATAGCAGCCAACCTAAATAGTACCCATCATTCAAGATCCAACTCCTATTTCCCATTCTTCTGTGAAGATCCTATGAAAATCCTCATCAAAGGGTGAGCTATCATCCTTCAAAACCTCTTCAGCATGTCTATATAAATCACTGAGGTTGTGTGTATGTGCATGCACACACAGAGAGATTCCAACCCAGTAATGAAGTCAGGCATGAAAACTTATGAAAGCTTTAGTTTAGCATAGATTTACAGAGTCACAAAATGATTTACAATACTTCATCATCCAGTCATAAATTACATGATAAGCACTAGGATATTTTCCAAAACAAAAAGCTACTCAATACATGTTTTTGCATGTATCAGGACTTCATCCCTTTTTACAGTTAAATAGCATTCCATTGTACATTTCCATTGTGCGAAAAGATGTATGGACCCTGAAGACATTATGCTAAGTGAAATAAGCCAAATACAAAAGGACCAATATTGTATGATTTCACTTATGCAAACTAATTACAATAAGTGAACTCATGGAGTTAGAATCTAGAATATAGGTTATGAGTGGCTGGATTGGGTGTAGAGAATGAGGAGTTAATGCTTAATTTGTACAGAAAAAAAAAGGCCACTCAAAGCAACTAGTAAAATTTTTTTTTTTTTAAATAAGTCTCTTTTGAGGGCAAGACAGGGCCACCTTCCTGGTAAAGGCAAATCCAGCACTAAAGTTTAAAGACAAAGCAGAAGCACCATTCCTCCATAAACGAACAGAAAGAAAAGTTGCAGAGAATGAAGGAACATGATCCCAGAATAAGGGCACACAGCCATCAACAAAGTTAGACGCTTCCTAGAATGTGGCTCTTCCTGATTCAATCCCTGTCTCCAATCCCTGGGGCAGTTGCCAAGAACTAGGCCCTGTACTATACACTGAGGATTTGGAGTTGACTCAGAAATAGTCCTGCCCTCCAAGAAGCTCAGAGTCTAACTACTGCGGTTGTAGGTAAAACATTATACATATATACAGAGACACGTAAGGATTCAAAGCAACAACGAGCCTGTGAGTGCCATTTGAGAGAAGTAGGCAGGTAGGATTTCAACAGGTGGGGGAAGGACAGCTGCAGAGACAGTAATGAGCTGGCATCTCCCAGAACTGGCAGACAGGCCCCCGTGAATGCCAGTTGCAGTAAGATTACAATATGGTCAATTGGTGCCATACTGTGGAAGGACTGTCACATGGAGGTAAAGATTCTGTATCTAACTGGTAACCTTTGAAAGAGCTGCTTCCATAAAGGGGAAAGGTCTAAAATTAAACTACCAAGTGTGATTTTCACACATGAATCCAATGACCATTCCCCCCACTTTCTTTTCCTATTGTCAGCTGCTGCCAACATCTGAACTCTCATTCCAAGCCTGAAAAGGCATTTCCTCATTCCCCACCCCTAACAGAAGATGTAATTAGTGCTATATTCAAAATACAATAAACAAAGCAATAAAGAGAGAGAATGGATTGGTAGAAGGTAGGGTCGGTAGCTAGAGATTGGCCAAGGGAAGAGATCAGTGGGTCTTAGAGATGGAAAGAAGGCTGTGCACCCAGCCATTTCCCTACCCTCACCCTCTCACCACCTGGTGCAGACATGACAGTCAAACAGTGAAGGAAAAGGAGATTCCAGAGTTTTTAGGGATTTAAAGGACTCAGACTGTCCATAGGCAATGAGCATAGTAGTTAAACATATGGGTTTGCAATCAACAGATCAGTTTGATCATATACTTAATAGCTTTGTGAATATGAGCATGCCACAACTTCTCTAATTGTTTTCTCATCTGTAAAATGGGAATCCTAGTAGTACATTTAACCAGGTTGTTAGAAAGGCAGGATGATAGGATGCAAGAATAAGCCCTTAGCCCAGTGACTTATAGACAGCTTCCGTTATCACCTACAACCTTAGATAGAGAGACAGGTCGGCTAACTCAACCCTTTTCTGCATGCACACATGCATACCCCTTCCTGCGGGTGTGTGTGTGGATTGTAAAATTTTTACTTTTTCAAATTGTTTGCTATTTTCTTATGAGAAAGAACACTCCCAAGAACCATGAGCACCTTAATAACATTCTGAAAAAGAATTAGAAATCAATCCATGACTTATACATAAAGAGGAGGATAGAAAAGAATAAGAATTGATATTCATAGAGATCTGACATCCAGAACCCAGGACTAATAAAAGCCAAGTTAACTGAATTGAGTTCCTCAGGATTTGAAAAGCAGATATCTATGCTCCTGTGCTGGTTTGAAATGACGTGTATGTCCCCTAGAAAAGTCATATTTTAATCCTAATCCCATTTTGTAAAGGCAGCCATTTCTTCTAATCCCTATTCAGTTTTGTATGTTTGAAACTGTAATTAGATCATCTCCCTGGAGATGTGATGTAATCGAGAGTGGTTGTTAAACTGGATTAGGTGATGGCATGCCTCCACTCATTCAGGTGGGTCTTGATTAGTTTCTGAAGTCCTATAAAAAAAGGAACTATTTTGGAGAATGGGAGATTCACAGACAGCAGAGAATGACATAGCCTCGAGAAGCAGGGAGCCCACAAGCCAGGGACCTTTGGAGATGAAGAAGGAAAACGTCCCCCAGGGAGCTTCATGAAATAGGAGGCCAGGAAACAAAGCTAGCGGATGATGCCTTGCTCACCATGTGCCCTTCTAGCTGAGAGAGAAACTGTGACTGTGTTCGCCATGTGCCTTCTCACTTGAGAGAGAATCCCTGAACTTTGTTGGCCTTCTTGAACCAAAGTATGTTTCCCTGGATGCCTTTGATTGGATATTTCTTTAGACCTGTTTTTTGTTTTTTTTTTTAATTTGCATATGGGCAGGAGGCACCAGGGATCGAACTCCAGACCTCCAGCACGGCAGGTCGGAGCTCTGCCTGCTGAGCCACGGCAGCCGCCCTATAGACTTGTTTTGATTGGGACATTTTCTTGGCCTTAGAACCATAAACAAGCAACTTTTTAAATTCCCCTATTTAAAAGGCATTCTGTTTCTGGTATGTTGCATTCCAGCAGCTAGCAAGCTAGAACAGCTCCTGAGAAGTGTTTTAATCTGACCCTTCCCTCACCACACATGCTGGATACCACTGGTTAAAGCAGTATCACAAAGGCATAGCCGCCTACCTCTTTTCATTACTTGGAACATCTAAAAGTGTCAAGAACTAGATGCATGAAGAGCAGTTGGGGAGCAGTGGCCAGAATGAATGTGCCTGTCTCTGGGGAAAGCCAAGATTAGGTCATGAGGCAGAGGCTGCAGAGGTGCCCAAAAATGTTCTGGGATGTTCCCTGAAGAGCAAGAGGATGAGGAATGAGCAACTCAACTTCAAGAGTGGGTTCTCAATTCTATTTAGAGCAAACAAAAACTATGGGAATGAACCTATGCCTGTGGGTGTAAGGCTGTGGCGGGGGTGGGGGGGTTGGATGGGGTCACATTTAATCCACAGGGTCCCAAATTTCTCTGACCCTGACTTGAGTAGCTCAGATCCCTAGAGTAAGAATCCCATTGTGTACTGGCTTTTTGGAATGTTACCAAAGCTAAAGCACTCTGGAAAATGAAAACGTCCCAAGAGTGACCACCTATGGGAATCTAAAACTGCTGCTTCGGGCTACTTTACAGAAATGGATTCCCTTAAAGAAAGAACCAAACATGCAATGCTGACTCAGGAGTATTTCTCCAGAAAGCCTAGTGTTTGCCATCTTTTTTCAAGAAAATTCATCTATGTGTATAGAGAGACCATTAGTCTTGATTACATGAAACTTCCAAACATTTTGACAAATTACCTGTCATCTACCATACCAAAGTCCAGGAACTTCCTTGAAGAAACTGAAAACAATTACCAGTTTAACAAAGCACAGCTGCAACCCACAAAACACCTTAATTCTAATCCCCTTAGCCTTCTATCAGAGGAAAAGAGAAGGCAGCTAAAAGCACCACGAGGGTCCCTAACACTGAGGTTACAACATTAAAGGAAAATTACTAACAGGTCCTGGAAATGCCCACCACATCTGAGGAAGACTGGCAGCACTCAGCAACTTAGGTCTTCTCCAGAACTCCAGTCCATTGCCATATACAAACTTGGATTCATTTAGTTAATGTCTCTAACATGCCTTTATGTGGATGAGGTAAATATATCAGCTCAGCCTATCCATAGGAAGGAACTATTGATTTTTATTATGGAAAAACAGGCTGGGTGAATTGAACATTTAGATTTAATTACTTTTGTCAGTTTAATGACCTCAAGGATAAACCTAGATGTATACCTATAGCAGATAAATGGAAAATCTCCAACAGCTACAGACCTTCTACACTAGGGTATGACCTCAATTCAGCCAGACTTGGATTTTACCTTGAGTAGTGTTTTTATGAGCCTGTTTGAGGACTGAAGAATCAATTATTAAAACAGAGGATCTTAAACTTTGACTGAAAAATCACAAGTTAACAGAGTGATTTTGGCTTTTATATACTATAGCCTATTATAGCTAAAAGAGTCCTTTGAAATCATTTTGCCCAGTTCTTTCATTTTACATATGAAGAAGACGGGACCCAGAGAATATGGGTGACTTGCCTAAGGTCACATATCTCTGTAGAAATGCTCTTTCCCCTACATAACAGTGATTTCCAGTTGAAATTTGCTAATTAAAATACTATTCCTAATATATTAAAAAATACAATTTTTTTTTTTGCATTAAAGAACCACAGAAACAGGCAGATTTGTATCTCCTTCCATTAAAAGGATACCATGCTCAATTTTGTGGTTTAACTCTCGTGGTCCTTTTGGTTCACGATCAAATTGTGTTCAAAATCTTTGTAAATCAGTGGATAAGAACTTGAACTGCATTTTTGCCATAGAAACATATTATAAATGGTGGGTTGGTGCTGAGACAAACAATAGAAATGTACTTAAGTTATAGTGAAACTACAATACCATACATATTACAGAAAATAGAGTTAAAAAGCCATACTTTTGCCAAATCTTCCAGCAACTCAGAAAAAAATGTGAAAGCAATCCATTCCAGTAATGGGTAGTGCTAATGGTGGTACAACATTGTGGCTGTAACTAATAGTATAGAATTGCATATCGAAAAATGGATAAAACGGGAAATTTAACATTGTGTATACGTCACCAGAACAAAAACAAATTTTTTTAACCCCTAGAACTGTTCAATGCAAAGAATGAACCCCAATGTAAACTATGGACTATAGTTAAAATTGTAATTACAATAATATTGTTTCATCAATTATAACACTACTGCAAAATGTTAATAGTAGGGAAAACTGTATGTTCGAGGGGGGAGCAGATACAGGAACTCTGTACTTTCTGCATATTTTTCTATAAACCTGCAACTGCTCTAATAAAAATAATTTTTTCAAATAAAATCAGTAAAAAAGCAATCCATTCCAAAGTAAAGAATCAGCTTTTAGTTATCCTGAATGTTAATGCTTTTTAAAAAAGAAGTTTTAATAATATATATTTAACAAGGATATGTTGGGTATCCACCTGATTGAGTTCCTGCCTCTTAGAAGTTACAGAAGCCTGGGAAGGACAAGGAACCAAAGAGCATGAGAAGTTTAGAGATATCTCCTCAATGCTAAGGAAGCACAACTGCCTGAGGAGACTAAAGCAGCAGAAGTGACTTCTGATCCAATGCTTAAAGGATGAGCAGGAGCTTGAGGGAAAGATCAACAAAGGAATGTCATCCAAGGAAGTAGACAGAAATGTGTTGAGGCTATTCTGATGAAAATTTGAGCACTCTCAGGGACTAATTATTTCTCATTTCTCTTATGAATGTGCAGCTTCCCTTTTTGCTTAAAAATGCAGATATTTCAATAGCACCACTCATGCTCCTCAATTATGATAAAAGTTGCAATTAGCATGAATGAGAGAAAAGGAGCAAAAGAAGAAGAGGTAACCTGGCAAGAACTAAATGAGGGACAGTAAGACCCAGCTCAAATGTCATGTTTTGCCATTTCTCTTGGAAATCATGTTCTTGATTCTTTTTTTTTTCCATCTTGCAAAGCATAGCATGTGACAAGTACTAGATGCTCAACACGTTTATTTGTTTGAATTAAAAGTCACAAGATTGCATAATGAGATACCATTTCATACGCTCTAGGATGGCTATAATCAAAAAGACAGATTATACCAAGTGTTGCTTGCTTTGTAAACCAGTTTAGCAGTACTTCAAAATGTAAAACATAGAGTTACCTTATGACCCAGGAATTCCATCCCCAGTTATATACCCAAGATAAATGAAAATATGTCTACACAAAATTTATACACGTGTTCATAGCAGCAATATTTACAATAGTCAAGAAATGGAAACAACTCAAAATGTCCACCAGCTGATGAACAAATAAATAAAATGTGGCATATTCACACAATGGAATATTATTCAGCCATGAAAAGAAAGGCCTAGTACATGCTCCAGCATGGATGAACCTTGAAAACATTATGCTAAGCATCACAAAAGATCACTTAAGGTTTGATTCCATCCATATGAACTATCCAGAATAGGCAAATCTATAGAGACAGAGAGTAGATTAGTGATTACCTAAGGCTAGAGGTTGGAGAAAATGAAAAGTGACTGCTAATGTGTACAAGATTTTGGGGGGGGGAGGGGTAATGTTCTGAAATTGATTGTTGTAATGGTTATACAACCCTATGAATAAAATAAAACCACACTTTAAATGGGTGAACTGTATGGATGTGAATTATATTTCAATAAAGCTGTTTTAAAAATAAAAGTCACAAGGTTACTACATCTATGACATTTCTTTATTCATTCATTCAACAAGTATTTTTTAAAACCCCCCACTCTTTGCCAGGCACTGTGAGAGGCCCTGTTACAAAATGATAGGCAAGGCATTGCCTTGTTCTCAAGGTATTTATATTTTAGAGGGGCCTAGGGGAGACATGATAAACAAAAAATCAAGGGACTAGATAAACATGGTGAAATGAACACAGGCATTTATATTTTACCCTTCTCCCTCAAATCCCTGTAAAATGGTTGCAAAAATAAAAAGGCCTAAAAAGCAGGGACAATGAAAACAGAATAGGAAATAACCCCAGACAAGACATAGAAATAAAATTTTTTAATACAGAAAGCACATGCTCAAATGGTATCTGATTCAGCAGAGCTAACAAATCTGAAACACAACTGCTTACAGTGAGAAAGATAATGAGAAGCAAATGGTTTTATGATTCAAAGCTCTGGAAAGGCTTGGGATAAAGGCACAGGGCACCCGTGAAGGCTGAGCTTCAGAGAATGACTGAAACATGAGGCAGACTGAAAGTCTGTTTAAGGAGCAGTGAGGCTGCCAGCTCTAGATTCTACTCCCAGGCTGTGGAGGTGGACTCCCGTGTTCCTCCCTGCAAGGAAACAGAAGGTTTATACTCTGGAGGAGATGAAATAGAGTCTGGACTCAGAGACAGATAATGGGGCAGGGCTGAGACACTACATTGAAAATGGGCTTTGAGTAAAAGTGGTCACTCTGAACAGCCGGACTCCCACTTGTGTCTTCCTGGCCAGTCACCAGAATCTTGACAGCTAGGCTCAAATATCCCAGGCAAAGGTTGGAAGATTCCCTATTGGGGAAAATGACCTGATCAAAAGAAAATACCTACAGATATATCACTAGCCGGTCCTCCTTTAACTCAGAATCCACTCAACCATCTACCAGTTATCCATACAAGCCAATTTTATTTTTTAAATTTTAAAATTTTATTTTGTGCCTTACTCCTAAGGCAATCATATAGTAATCTTAGATATAAATAGATAGCCAATTATTACAAGATATTTCAGGAAATCTTCCATTGTAAAAGAAAGAAATCAGAAAAAGTAAATAGGAAAAAACTGTAAGAGGTAGAAACAATTCAAGGAACAATAAAAACTTTTTTAAAAAATTCTAGGGTGGGTCACAGTGGCTCAGCAGGCAGACTTCCTGCCTGCCATGCCAGAGACCCGGGTTCAATTCCTGGTGCCCGCCCATGCAAAAAAAAAAAATTCTATAATGACAGAGTCAGATAAGGGCACATATTGCATCCATTAGTAGATAAGAAATATTTAGGGAACAAGAAAGTGTTCTTTGGAAATTAGATTTTTGTACCTTAGAAAGGCTATATTTTATCCTGATCCATTTTGTAGGTGCAACCATTTCTTTTAATCTCTATTTAGCACTGTAGGTTGGAAACTTGATTAGATTGTCTCCACGAAGATGTGACTTACCCAACTGTAAATATTAACCTTTGATTAGATGGAGATGTGACTCCACCCATTCTAGGTGGGTCTTAATTAGTTTACTGGGATCCTTTAAAAGAGGATACCATTTTGTAAAAACCCTGAGAGCCACAGATAGCCACGAGAACCATGAGAGCGCATGCAGTCAGAGATCTTTGAAGTTGAAGGAAAACATCCCTGGGGAGCTTCATGAAACAGGAAGCCTGGAGAGAAAGCTAGCAGATGTTGCCATGTTCGCCATGTGCCTTTCCAGTTGAGAGAAAAGCTTTGAACTTCATCAGCCATTCTTAAATGAAGGTAACCTCTTGTTGGTGCCTTAATTTGAACATTTTTATAGACTTGCTTTAATTGGGACATTTCATTGGCTTTAGAACTCTAAACTTGCAACTTATTAAATTCCCCTTTTTAAAAGCCATTCCATTTCTGGTATATCACATTCGGGCAACTTGCAAGCTAGAACAATTTTTAATAGTTGAAATGTTTACATTTTATAGAAAGATTTGAAAATAACATTGGGAAGCTCTCCCAGAAAGTAAACCAAAAGACAAACAATGAAAAATAGATGAGAAGAGATAAAGAAATTAGTGGGTCAATCTAGGATTAATTTATTCTAGACAGAGAACAGAGAAAATGGCAGAAAGAAAATTATCTGTTAAATAATAACAATATGGAAAATAGTTTAAAGACTTAAGGATATAAATTGCCAGATTGAAACAATTTTAAGAGCAATACTGAGGGGAAGTATTTCCAATCTAGAATTCTGCACCTAACTAAAATATCAATTATGAGAGTAGATTATAGATAATTTTAGACATACAGCATCTAATAAATGAACCAAGGCAGAGAGAGAATAGGAAGGAGAGAAAGAAGGGAGGGAGGGAGGGAGGGAGAAAAGGGAATTTAAGAAAGAAGAATTCTGACATAGGAAAGAAGTAAAGGAAATTTCCAGGATGATAAAAAAGACAATCCTAGGACCACAGTGGGTCTGCTAGAACAGCTAGAAGGAAATACCTGAAACTGTTGTACTGTAATCCAGTAGCCTTGATTCTTGAAAATGATTGTATAACTATATTGCTTGTGACTGACATTCACTTGATCCAGTGTATGGACAGAGGAATAAGAAAATAAATAAATAAATATTGGGGGATAAAGGGTATAGAATGTTAGAGATGTTCTTTTTTACTTTTATTTTTATTCTTATTCTTATTTTTGGGGGGAGCAATGAAATTGTTCAAAAATTGATTTTGATAATAAACGC
This sequence comes from Myrmecophaga tridactyla, assembly GCA_004026745.1. Taxonomy (NCBI): domain Eukaryota; kingdom Metazoa; phylum Chordata; class Mammalia; order Pilosa; family Myrmecophagidae; genus Myrmecophaga; species Myrmecophaga tridactyla. Next base: position 43,328 of record PVIY010013275.1, on the reverse strand, counting down.
ACAACTTTATGATGATACTTTGAAACACTGTATATACACTTTGGATGATTATATGGTATGTGAATATATATCAATAAAATCACAGTTTTAAAAAAGGCAATAAAGTGGGGCAATCATGGAACTGATTACATTTGTTTCCTGTCTCTCTGGGATCACTGACATTCATTGCTTGATGCCCAGTCTTGAAAACCATCTGACATATGTTTTTAACACATTTAATATAAATGGGAGCATACTAAATATATCATGTATAATTTCATTTTATACATACAAAAACTATGTATGTATAAATACATACATACAAATACATGTGCATGTACTTATAAATGCGTATGAAATGAACTGGAATGGTAACCACCAAACTCTTAGCAGTGATTACTCTCAAAAGTGAAAAAATAAAGGTGAAACAAGGATCACTTTTTTTTTTGTACACTGTATGACGGGGTCACATTTCGTTATTTTTCCATGTGAAAACCCCATTATTGCAGCACCATGTGTTGGAGTTTTGTTTGTTTGTTTTGTTTGTTTGTTAGGTTTTGGGGAAGTGGATGGACAGGGAAGCGAACCCAGGTCTCCCACATGGCAGGTAAGAATTCTACCACTGAACTACCCTTGCAACCCCATTTTTTTATCTTCCTTTATATACTCCTTCAGGGTTTTAATTTTTTATAATGACCATATATTATCTCTATCAATCATTGTAAAAATAATTTAAATGTTGATAAGAACATTTTGAATCATTCTTTTTAGTTTCCCTTCCTCAATACAGGGAACGATATTGAGGAAAGGGTATTTGTAATTGACCAGCTTACACATCAGTTCAAATAGCATTGCTTTCTCACACTGTGATTTCCCATTAAGGCCTCCAAGACTCTATCAGTTTCCCATTTTTAGGAACGTTAAATCACATAACTCTGGGTTTGAACAACAGTTCTGCCTTTCACTAGGTGTGTGATTCTAAGTAAGCTTTACCTCCCCTTTGCCTTGTTTCCGACATTGATAAGGTATGTGTAATAATTCCTCTCATACAGAGTAATTGGAGGATTCAGGGTGGTAAAGTTTATGAAATGCTGCCATCAATTTTTTCCCCACACAAACCATTCCCCCTTCCCTCCACGCCCCATCCTCTAACCTGCTTTCTATCTCTAGGAATTTGTTACTTCTAGTCATCTCTTATAAGTGATATCAGATAATATTTGTCCTATGGGTCATGCTTATTTCACTGAGCATGATGTTTTCAAGTTTGCTCCATGTTGCAACATGTCTCAAAACTTCATTCTTATGGCTAATGCCCCATTTTGTGTATGTGCCACAGTTTGTTTATTCATTCATATATTGATGGATTAAGGCTGTCGCTGTCATCACTGAGAGATGGTCTCTGTGCTTTCAGAGCAGGACACATCCACTGTGGCACTCTCCTCTGAGGCCCCACCCACAAAACATCTTTACCTGCCCATTTCCAAATGTCCACAAAAGCACTGAGTTACGTTTGCATGGATGTCTACCTTCATGGACTCTGACTTCACAATCATCTTTGTATCCCCAGTGACTTTCTCACTTTTGTTCTCCCTGAGGTACACCTAGAATAGCTGGATAGTCTAGCTAATTCAAATAATGTGTGAAGGAGGATACTTTAAATCAACAGACATGTACTCTAGAATTCAGTTTGAAAATAAAAAACTATATCAACTATAATTTAAAATACAGCTATGTTTCCTAGTACTCCCACTGAAACTTTCTTGCTGATAGAGAGACTGTTTTGTCTCTAGAGAAAATTGAGACTGTCAAACAATTCCGCTACATCTTACAACCTATCTCTACTGCCTCTAAATACCAGTTTTCATGTTTTGAATACTGTTTTTAACTTAGGTAACAGGTTTGCATCATATATTGATGGGGAAAAATTCTTGTGTCACCAAATGTCAATCTTGTTCCCAGAGGTTAGAGCCCAAAATGTAAATTCCACTATATATTTTGAATGCACTTTGAATAAAAGAGTTGAGCCAAAAAGATTGGTAAATAAATGCTTCTTAAGGAATCTCCAAGTGAGGTGTCAATCCTGCAAGTATTTTGAACATAAGATGAATCATCACATAACATACATCATTTAGAACTTTTCTCTCTATGGGCAGAGGTCCCCTCAATCTTTGGGCTTCATTTAAATCTGTCATGGATGTTGTACTACCATGCACAAACACACACACACATGCATGCACGGACACAAACATGCATGTACATGTTTATCCCTGACTTTAGATCTTCAAACTACTATCGATTTTGAGTAGGTCCTATCTTTTCATAAGTGTCAGAGTTTCAGCCATTAGGACATGTGGAGAAAATAGAATTCGATAAATTGAGATACAATCAGCTAACTTATGTGAAAGCCCATAGAACAATGTCAAAACTGGTAGAAGCTCAGGGTGATATTCAAAATATGCTGACAGCAGTATGGCATGATCGTCCACCAATCAGAACAGACACCAGCTATAAACCTTTGGTAGCACTATACCAGAGCATACTGGCTGAATTATCAGCTCTAATAAAAGCTCAATAAATGTTTGGATTTTTTTTCCTTATGTGTGCCTTTGTTCAAATAGAGTTTGTCAAATTTGAATTAATATTTATAGAGCATTATTGTACCAGTATATGTTCTTTCTTAATTGTTATATAATTGCATTTACATTTTGCTCATTGATTTCTTGTTGATACTGAAGGACTACAGAAAGCTATCTCCCAAGAACATGGAAATGAGAGAAATAAGATTGCCCTCTGAGAATTAGATTATGAAGTCAGTATTTAGTGGCAGAAGTTACCAGCCATAGTCTGAAGAACTTCCTCAAATTAAGCAACCTGAGAGTAACTCAAAGTAAAGTTTATTATCACATTAATGATGTGGAATATCTTAAGGAAAAGAGAGAAAAAAATCTACATAAAATACTCAGAAAAACAAAGAAAAGAAGGGCAAACACTGACCTTGGATAGGATGTTCTGGCCACCTCAGTCGGTGGCCTCAAAGCTGGCCCCAAGGTCAGGAGTCTCTGTAGCCACTATAGCTAAGGGATTTTTCTGAGATTAAGTAAATTCGTTTCATTTTTGCCAATTTACTGGTTTGGCAAGGAACAGGGAGAGAATTGATCTGCTCATGGGAACATAATCATATGGCTCATTCTTGTTCCTAAGAAGTTCTTTGTCACTATAAACTAGTAAATTGGCATTCTGGTACCTAAATCTGTTCCGTGTACATTGTAATTAGCATGAGTCAGCCACGTGGGGCCTGATGACCTCTGATTACTGATGAGAGAGGTGGTGGTAACACCCAGTGCTCAAGACGTCACGATTTCAAATCATGTAACCCTGAGTTCTAATGTCAGTTCTGCCTTTCACTAGGTGTGTGAGTCTAAGTAAGCTTTACCTTCGCTTCGCCTTGTTTCCGACATTGATAAAGTATGTGTAATAATTCCTCTCTTACAGGGTAGTTGGGGAATTCGGTGTGGTAAAGTTTATGAAATGCTGTCATCACTTTTTACCCCATACAAATATCCCCCCTTCCCTCCACCTTATATCCCCTGGGAACCTCTAATCTGCGTTCGACCTCTAGGAATTTGCTATTTCTAAGTCATCTCTTATAAGTGATAATATATAATATTTGTCCTATGGGCCGTGCTTATTTCACTGAGCATGATGCGTTCAGTTCAAGGTTCCTCCATGTTGCAACATGTCTCAAAACTTCATTCTTTCTTATGACTAATATTCCATTTTGTGTATGTACCACATTTTGTTTACTCATTCATATATTGATGACTCGGGCTGCTGCTGTCATCATTAAGAGACAGTCTCTGCACTTTCAGAGCAGGACACATCCCCAGGACCCAGCACGCCACTGTGGCACTCACCTCTGAGGCCCCAGCCACAAAACACCTTTACTTGCCCATCTCCAAATGTCTACAAAAGCACTGAGTTATGTTTGCATGGTTATCTCCCTTCATGGACTCTGAGCTCACAATTTTCTTGTATCCCCAGTGTCTTTCTCATAATGCGTTGTTTTGTCCCTTGAATTGTTTTAGTTTTAAAAAAAAGTTTTAAGAAAAAAGAAACCCCATTATATGAACAATGGAGTTATGGCACACCTATAGAATTTTATCTCACATTTAATAAAATACAATAATTGTTAACTGTGCAGCATAGTGATCATTTAGAAATGAAAACGTATAAATGACTGATAACCATATTAATATTAGCTTTTGTTTAATTTTATTCTCATAGAAAAATGTTATATCTCCTGATTATTGCCCCCTATATCCCCTAGTTTTTTTAAAAAACCAATTTTCATAAAGATTAAATAACTTAGAAAGAAATGCACAGTGAGTGGCAAAGCTGGAAGGGAAATAGAGGTCCTAAGATGCTTCCCATGTGCTTCTAGCATCACACTCCATCCACTGCCATCAATTGGTATGAACCAAAAGAAACCAAGACAAACATTTGATAGGACAGATCAGTTGGTGAAAGTGAAAGAGAGAGGTAGATACTTAATAGAACAAGAGAAGAGAAACTGAGTCAAAATGCTTAAAGTTTATATTAGATCAATGCAGATATTGGGGGAAACACTTCTTTCTGGTTCCTGATTATTCCCTCTAGATTATTCCTTCTTTGGAAAGGGAGCTCAAGAGCGTAATTCTTGAACTCTCCAGACCATGCACTCACTCTGCCCCCAGGAGAATGGGAGTGATGTATCTGGTAAATTTGAAGTTCCGCATTGTCCAATCCACCTGGGAACCAAGCTGTTTGAAAGACCTGGTATTCTCTCATGCTCTTCCCTCCATTAGGAAGATCTTCCCAGGTCCACGGCTGCCACGACTGCAAGAGCCAGTCTATTCAATTGTGGGTTTGGTCATCAGGCTTCATTGGCCCTCTCACAAAGCCATATATTATAATCTCCCCCTTATGGGTAATTAAGGTGATCATTTTCCTCTGTCTCTATTCCTTTGTTTTAATCTTAATTTATCTGGAACTCTGGTAGAAAAAAATGCTATTTATTAGACTACTCAAACACTCAATTTTAACATCAGTAAAGTATACATAATATCTCTCAGAACAGACGTGAGCATAAAATGAGATAGTTTATTTCAAGATTCTAAAACTATAGCAAACATCAGAATCACATGGAGGGCATGCTAAAACTCAGATTTCTAGGCATACTTCCACCCCCCAGTTTCTGATTCAGCAAGTCTGGGGTGAGGTCCTAGAATTTGCTGATGGTGCTGAACCAGTAACCACACTTTGCAAACCTCTGAGATGATACATACAGACAGAGAGAGAATGTGCTCTTATTAACATAGCACCTGTCACATTGAATGCATTCAATGAAACACTGCTGCTGTTTTTGTTCTGCTGTTCGAAGGAGAAAATACTCTAAGACAGTTGTTCTCAGCCAGAGGAGATTTTGCAAACACACACACCCCAAGGACATTTGGCAATGTCTGGAGACATTTTTTTTTATTTCCATGGCTGGGCAGAGCAAGAGGGATAATGCTACTGACACCTACTTATCTACTAGGTAAAGACCAGGGAGGCTAAATAACCTACAATGCACAGCACTGTTGTAGTCTCCCCCAACAAAGAATTATCCCACCCTAAATGTCAAATGCAGAAACTGAGAAATTCCATTTCAAGGTCTCTCCTAAAATCTTAAAGCATCTACACCTACCTACTTTTCACATACACAATCCCTCCCGCCATTTGTTAGAAACTTGACCCATTAAAGACCCATTAGGGTAAAGGAAACCAACCGTGGTATAGTCAAAAGGAAGCTCAGATTAAATGAGAAGAAGGAATTTCTGAAATCAAAACCATAGGTATGTGTGGGGAGAGGTTTCTTTAAGAGACGACCAGATATCTGTGAATAAAGACTTAAAATATGCAGGAGAAATACAAAATCATTATTTAAGTGTAAGAATATAAAACACATTATGAACAAGTTGCTAGCTCATTAAACTTTCATTTTTTTATATATTTTAAAATGTTAAGATGCTAAGGAAAAATATCTTTTTCTCTCTGAAATTTTCCTGAGCTTTTTCTACATCTCTCTGTTGGCAAAAAGCAAGGCACAATTTTAGTAGTCAGCAGTTTTAGGAATATTGATAGTTTGCTTTTTTGTTGTTGTTCATCTATTTGTGAGAATTAAATGGACCTCTCAAAAGATCTTTTGTTCAATCTTTTCTTCCTCACAGAAACATGCAATTAAAAAGAATTTTTTTTTTTAGGATCTGGGTTCTAGTACATGAGTTTTACTATTTGTTTTGTCACACCCTCTCTGAGCCTCAGTTTCCATGCTGGTACAGAGTACAAGATGCAGAAATTACAAACTGGCAGCACATGGGCTAATCAAGTCTTCATGATTTCCTCTTTTGTTCCCCCCCCCCCCTTTAAGCTTTTCTTCAAACTTTGCTCTTTGGAGCACCTACATTTGACCACTGGCCTAGGCTTAATGAACAAAACCTAGAAAAGTCTTTTTTGGCATGAGGCGTCTAGCCTGACTATGCTCATCTCAGGGCTGTGACCCAGAAGCCATCAGGGAATAATCTCCTGATTGCTGTACATCAAGCAGAACAAATTCACCAGAGGTAAGAATACACAAAAGCATGATCCAACTCTATGTTGTTTGCAAGAGACTCAGCTTGGCCATCCACTGAGAAGAAATAACAATCATAAATATGTATGCACCAAATACATGAGGTATTTATTTAGTGCCCCAAAATATGAAGAAAACACTGGCAAAACTGAAGGGAAGAATAGACCCATCCACAATAATAGTTGGAGACTTTAATACTCCACTCTTATCAATAGGTAGAACATCTAGACAGAGGATCAATAAGGAAACAGAGAACTTGAATAATATGATAAATGGACTGGACCTAACAGACATGTACAGAACATCATACACCAAAACAGCAGGATATATATTCTTCTCAAGTGCTTATGGATAATTCTCCAGGATAGACCCTCTGTTGGGTCAAAAAAACAAGTCAAAAAAAATTTTTTAACTGAAATTATACAAAGCATTTCCTCTGACCATAAATGGTTTGAGGCCAGAAATCAATAACAGGCAAAGAACTGGAAAATTCACAAATATATGGAAGTTAAACAACACACTCCTAAACAATCAGTGGGTCAAAGAAGGAATTGTAAGAGAAATTAGTATGTATCTCAAGATGAATGAAAATGAGAACACAGCATATCAAAATGTATGGGAACATAAAATAATATACATATATATATATAGGAGATTCAACAAATGGTGCTGCAGTAACGGATATTCATGTGGAAAGAAAATGAAATCTGACCCCCACTGCACAGCATACCAAAAAAATTATATGGGAGGTTGGGTATACTTTTTCACTTTCATTTTTACTGTTATTCTTATTTTTATTTTTTGGAGTAATGAAAATGTTTAAAAATCAATTGTGATGATTAATGTACAGCTATATGATAATACTGTGAACCACTGATTATACAATTTGGGCAATTATATGGTATGTGACTATATAATTTATCTTACTAAAATTAAGTTAAAAAAAAAAACATATGGAAGGCAATGAAGGCACTGCTGACAGAGAAATTAATAGCCCTAAATGCCTACATTAAAAAGAAGAAAGAGCCAAAATCAAAGACCTAACTGAACACCTGGAGGAACTAGAAAAAAGAACAGCAAACTAATCCCAATGCAAGCATAAGGAAAGAAATAACAAAGACCAGAACAGAAATAAATGAAATTGAGAATTAACAAAAGAGAGAGGATTAACAAAACCAAAAGTTGGTTCTTTGAGAAGATCAATAAAATTAACAAACTCTTAGCTAGACTGACAAAGAAAAAAGGAAGATGCAAATAAATGAAATAAAAAAGGAGAGGGGGGGATATTATTACTGACCACACTGAAATATAATGGATAATAAGAGGATTCTATGAACAGAAAATTGAACAACTTAGATGAAATAGACAAATTCCTAGAAGCCCATGAACAACCTATACAGACATTAGAAGAAAAAGAAGACCTCAACAGACCAATTTACAAGTAGAGATTAAATCAGACACCAAAAACATCCCGAGAAAAATCCAGGACCAGATGGCTTCATAGGAATTCTACCAATTATTCCAAGAAAAATTAATACAAATCCTGCTCAAACTCTTCCAAAAAACTGAAGAGGTAGAGAATACTACCTAACTCATTCTATGAAGCCAACATCACCCTAATACCAAAGCTATATAAAAATATCACAAGAAAAGAAAATTATATGCCAATTTCTCTATGAATATAGATGCAAAAATCCTCAACAAAATACTTGCAAATCAAATCCAACAGCACATTATACACCATGATCAAGTGGATTTTACTCCAGGTAAGCAAGGTTGATTCAATGCAAGAAAATCAATTAATGTAATGTACCACATTAACAAATCAAATGGGGAAAAAAACATTATCATCTTGAATGACACAAATAAAGCATTTCACAAAACGCCAGCATCCTTTCTTGAAAACACTTGGAAGAATGGGAATAGAAGGAAACTTCAACATGATAAAGGGCATATATGAAAAAGCCACAGCTAGCATCATACTCAATAGTGAAAGAAAGAAAGCTTTCCCTTTAAGAGCTGGAACAAGACAAGGATGCTCACTGTCACCACTGTTATTCAACATTGTACTGGAAGTTCTAGCTGGAGCAGTTAGGCAAGAAAAATAAAGAAAAGGCATCCAAACTGGAAAGGAAAAGGAAACTTTCACTATTTGCTGATGACATGATCTTATATAAAGAAGGCCCTGAAAAATCTACAGCAAAGCTACTAGGACTAAAAAACAAATTCATCAAAGTGGTGAGGTTCAAGATCAAAACCCAAAAATCAGTAATGTTTCTATACATTAGTGATAAGCAATCTGAGAAAAAAATTAAGAAAAAATTCAATTTACAATAGCAACTAAAATAATCAAATATCTAGAGAAAAAATTCACCAGGGATGTAAAGAACTTCTCATGAAAACTACAAAACATCACTAAAAGAAACCAAAAATCTAAGTAAATGGAAAAACATTCCATGTTCATGGCTGGAAGACTAAACGTATTGAGATGTCAATTCTACCTTAGATGTCAATTTTAAATGTAAATCATTTACACATTCAATGCAATCCCAGCAAATTACAACCTAATTTGCAGAAATGGGAAAGCCAGTTAACAAATTTATTTGGAAGAATAAGGGCTTGTGATGGTTAGGTTCTGGTGTCAACTTGACCAAGCGATTATGCCCAGTTGTCTGGTCAGGCGCAGCACTGGCCTGACCATTGCTGCAACGATATTTCATGGCTGACTGATGGATCGGAAGGCTGGTATGTTAAGTCATCAGTTGATTGCATCTGTGGCTGACTACATCTATGATCAACTGAGGCATGTCTCACACAACAAAACAATCCAATCAGTTGAAGGCTTTTAAGGAAGAAGAGAGACCCTTTCCCTGCTTCTTCAGCCAGTGAGCTTCTCCTGTGGAGTTCGTCCAGACTCTTTATTGGAGCTACCAGCTTCATAGCTTACCCTACAGATTCTGGACTCTTCCATTGCCATGGTTGCATGAGACACCTTTATAAATCTCATATTACAGATCTCTCCTGTTAGTTCTGTTTCTCTAAAGAACCCTGACTAATACAGCTTAGTACCAGGAGTGGTTCTTGAGAAATGGAATATGAAAAATGGGGTTTTATGATTGGATTTTTACTCTTACTACACTCAGAGGCACTAATAACTCTGTTTACAATAATCAAGATGGCACTGACAGTCTATGGGGTGAGTTGGCAAAAGAGATATTCAAAATATCACCATTGGATTCTGTTAAATGTATGCTTATATGAGGCAAGGCTCTGGATGAGAATGTTTTTGACATCTTTAAGTAGTTTTGTGGAATTCAGAGGTATAATGATGTTGGCTGGTTATTGTTAGATATGCTGGATATAGTGATGAGGGGAAAGGATGAGCTGAAGGCTTCAAATTTGCACCTTAAGCACCATATGAATGATGTAAAAGTTTCCATGTGTGCTCTGAAAGAAAATCTTATTTCCTGTGGTCACAGACTTGAGATCTCTGAAACCCTGACACAAAGCCTCATTGTGCAAGTAGCAGATTTACAATGTAAACTAAAATCTCAACCTTGCAGGGTGTCTGCTGTTAAAGTAAGGGCTTTGATTGGAAAAAAAATGAGATCCTGAAATGTGAGACTGTGGTATATGGCATGTTAATGATGGCAATGAGAAGATGGGATCCCTGGAATCTACTGAGTCTTTGCTAGATAGACCTATAATGGACTGTTCTGAGAAAAGAGCTTCCTGACCGCTAGTCTACCTTGAGGAAACAACTTCCCAATCTCCAGTCTCCCCAGAGAAGTCTGCCATCCAACCTCAACAGATGGTTCTGTACAATATGCAGGGGCCACCTGGAAGTGGACAGGTGCAGCACTACAACCCCATTCTGGGATGTCCTTAAAGGACAGTGGTGAGGGGGATTGCTCCCACTATGTGGAACTTCTAGCAGTGCATGTGGTTGTTCATTTTGCTTGGAAAGAGAATTGGCCAGAGGTGCATTTGTATACTGACTCATGGGCTGTTGCTACCGGTTTGGCTGGGTGATCAGGGACTAAGAAGGAGTATGATTGGAAAATTGGTGACAAAGAGGTCTGGGGAAGAGGTATGTGGATAGACCTTTCTGAGTGAGCAAATAATTTGAAGATATTTCTGTCCCATGTGAATACTCACTCAAGGGTGACTTCAGCACAGGAAGGTTTTAATAATTAAGTGGATAAGATGACCCGTCCTGTGGATACAAGTCATCTTCTTTCCTAGACACACTCCTGCCATTGCCCAATGGGCTCATGAACAAAGTGGACTTGGTGGTAAGATGGAGGTTATGTGGGCTCAGCAACATGGACTTCCACTCACTGAGGCCAATCTGGTTATGGCACTGCTTAGGGCCCAATCTGCCAGCAGTAGAGACCCACACTCAGCCCCTGATATGGCACCATTCCCCAAGGTGATTAGCCTGTTACCTGTGGGCAGGTTGATTACATTGGACCACTTCCATCGTGGAAGGTGTAGCAATTTGTTCTGACTGAATAGATACATACTCCAGATATGAGTTTGCATTCCCTGAACCCAATGCTTCTGCAAAATCTACCATCCATGGACATATGGAATGCCTTATATGTCATGGTGTTCCACACAGCATTGCTTCTCATCAAGGAAGGCACTTCACAGTAAATAAAGTGCAAGAATGGGCACATGTTCATGGGATTCTCTGGTCTTACCATGTTCTCCATCATCCAGAGGCAGCATGGTTGACAGAATGATGGAATGGCCTTTTGAAGACCCAATTATGGTGAAAAATAGTTGGCAAAACTTGCAGGGATAGGGCAGTGTTCTCCAGGAGGTTGTGTATGCTCTGAATCAGCATCCACTGTATGGTGCTTTTCTCCCATAGCCAGGATCCATGGGTCCAGGAATCAAGGGGTAGAAATGGGAGTGGCACCACTCACTATCACCCCTAATGACCCACTAGGAAATTTTTTGCTTCCTGTCCCTGAAACCTTAAGCTCTGCTGATCTAAAGGCCTTAGTTCCAAAATGAGGAGTGCTCCTTCCAGGAAATACAATTATTCCATTGAACTGGAAGTTAAAACTGCCATCTGGCCACTTTGGGTTTCTCATGCCACTGAGTCAACAGGCACAAAAGGGGATTACTGTTCTGTCTGGAGTGATTGATCCTTACTATCAAGGGGAAATAGGAGTGTAACTAAACAATGGAGGTAAAGAAGAGTTTTCCTGGAATACAGGAGATCCTCTAGGGTGACTCTTAATATTACCATGCCCTATGATTAAAATCAATTTAAAACTGCAACAACCCAATCCAGGCAGGACTGCCAATGGCTCAGAAACTTCAGGAATGAAGGTTTTGGTCATCCCACCTGGCAAAGAACAACGGCCAGCTGAAGTGCTTGCTAAAGTAAAGGGAACATGGAATGGGTAGTAGAAGAAGGTAGTGACAAATATGAACTACAACCATGCGACCAGTTACAGAAATGAGGACTATATGAATTATATGAATATTTCCTTCCTATTTTGTTATGAGTATGTTTGCATTTGTACATAGGCAAATATCTTATTTTCCTTTTATCATATGACAAAAGTTGTATTGTTTATGTTATAGTATTTAAATCATAGGATATGAAGTTTAAGAGTGAATGCTACCATTCACTAAGGATTTGCACCCTATTCTGGAGAGGTGTAGTATACTTCGGTTGTGCGCAGAACAGTTGAGTATTGTTAGGTGAAACACATGTCTGTTAATGTGTTCTATTTGGAAATTAAATCTGTTTTAGGGTGATTTGTATAACTGCCAAGTTGATAAAGGGTGGTGATGGTTAGGTTCTGGTGTTAACTTGGCCAAATGATTATGCACAGTTGTCTGGTCAGGCAAGTACTGGCCTGACTGTGGCTGCAAGGATATTTCATGGCTTCCAGTTGATAAACTGGAAGGTTGGTGTATTAAATCATTAGTCAGTTGATTGCATCTATGGTGAATTAAATCTATGATCAACTAAGGCCTGTCTCCCACAATGAGATAATCCAATCCGTTGAGGCCTTTTAAGGGAGAAGAGAGACTCTTTCCCTTCTTCTCCAGCCAGTGAGTCTCTCTTGTGGACCTCATCCAGACCCTTTATTGGAGCCACCAGCTTCACAGCCTGCCCTGCAGATTTTGGACTCTTCCATTCCCACAGTTGCATGAGATAACTTTATAAATCTCATATTTACTTATCTTTCCTGGTGGTTCTGTTTCTTTAGAGGACCCTAACACAGGGCCCCAAATAGCCAAAAATTTCTCGAAAAAGAATGAAGTTGGAAGACTCATATTTCCTGACTTTGAAGCTTATTACAAGGTGATGGTAGTCAAAGAAGCATGGTATTGACACAAGGATAAATAACAGACAATTAGAATCAAATTGAGAATTCAGATATAAACCCTGACATCCATGGTCAATTGATTTTTGACAAGGCTGCCAAGCCCACTCAATCGGAAATGAACAGTATTTTCCACAAATGGTTTTGAGAGAACTGGATATCCATATGCAAAAGATTGTAGGAGGATCCCTATCTCATACCACTTACAAAAATTAACTCAAAATGAATCAAAGACCTGAATATAACAACCAGAACTGTGAAGCTCCTAGAAAAAAAATGAAGGGAAGCATCTTCAGGATCTTAGCTTAGGCAATGGTTTCTCAGACTTTATACCCAAAGCACAAGCAACAAAAGTAAAAAATAGATAAACAGGACTTCATACAAATTTAAAACATTTGTTCCTCCAAGAACTTTATCATGAAAGTAAAAATACAACCTACTCAATGGGAGAAAATATTTGGAAACCACATATCCAATAGAGGTTTAATATCCAGAATATATAAAGAAGTCCTACAACTCAACAACAAAAAGACAAACAACTCAATTTTAAAATGGGCAGAAGACTTGAATATACATTTCTCCAAAGAGGATGTACAAATGGATGAAAAGCACAAGAGAAGAGGCTCAACATTATTAGATATTAGGGAAATGCACATCAAAACCACAATGAGATCCTATTTCACACTCACTAAAATGGCTACTATAAAAAAAATTACACGTGTTGGAGAGGATATGGAGAAATAGAAACACTCATTCATTGCTGCTGGGAAGGTAAAATGGTGCAGCTTCTATGGAAGACAGTTTGACCATTCCTCAGAAAGCTAAGTATATAATTACCATATGACTCAGCCTTCACTATAGTTGGCATATATCCAAAAGAATTGAAAGCAGGGGCTTGAATAGATATTTGCACATTGATGTTCATAGCAGCATTACCCACACTTGCCAAAAGATGGAGGCAACCCAAGTATCCATCAACTGATGAATGGATAAGTATAATATTAATCAATGGAATATTATTCAGCTGTTAAAAAGAATGAGGTCCTGATACATGTGACAACATGGATGAACAGTGAAGACATTAAACTGAGTGACATAAGCCAGATAAAAAGGTCAAATATTGTATGGTCTCACTGATATGAAATCATTAGAATAAGCAAACTCAGAGTGTTAGAATCTGGAATATAGGTTACCAGGGACTGGGTTGGAGGCGGGGAATTGGGAGTTTATACTTAATTTGCACAAAATTTCTATTTAGGTTGATTATAAAGTTTGGAAATGGATGGTGATGATGATAATACAATATTGTGAGTGTAATTAACAGCACTGAATTATATATATGAATGTGGTTAAAAAGGGAATTTCTAGGTCATATACATGTCATTAGAATAAAAATTTAAAAATAAAACATAGGATTGTACAACACAGTGAACCCGACTGTAAACAATGGACTATGGTTAATAGTATAATGTTAATGTTCTTTCATAAAATGTAACAAAGGTTTCTCACTAATGCAAAGTGTTAACAATAGGGAGTTACATGGGAATACTGCATTTTTTTACATGATTTTTCTGTAAACCTACAACTTCTCTAATTTTTTAAACAAGTAAGAAATATGAGGTATAAAATATATTATAGGGAAATAAAAATGCAATAAAATAATGTCAGAATGGAAACAGCTGAGAGGGAAATCAGAGAATTGGAAGAATACATTGTGGGGAACTCCCAGAGGAAGAAAGAAAGAACAAAGAAATAGAAAATATAAGTTAGAAGCTAGGAAAATAAAGGCTAGAAGTAGAAATGCCAATATTCAGATAATAGGAATCCTGGAAAAAGGAAAATATATCAATGAAGAGGATCTCTCTTAGTTTTCATGTGTTTGAAATTTTCAAAGATAAAGATTTTGAAAGACGATTAGAAACCTTGAGTAATAATGGAAATATTCCATGGAGTGCCAAAGGGGAGAGACACAAAAAAACACAAACTTAGTGAAATTTAAGAATATTAGAAAAAAAAAGAAAGAAAAATCTAAATCTTACAGAGAGAAAGAGCAACCAATATAACATGGAACAAGAAACGTTGATATCTAATTTTTCAACGGTATCATTGATCATTGGAGGCAAGAAGATGGAGCAATATTTTCAAAATACCTTCAATATACCATTATCAAATAAGGGTTTTCTCCATATGTAAGAATGGTTTAATAGTAGAAAATCTATTAATGTAATGTACAATCCTAATGAACTAAAAGACAGATACCACATGTCCATCTTAATAAATGCAATTTTTATAGAAAATTTTTATAAAATTCAACATTGACCTATGATTTTTTTAAAAAAAAGCTTTTAATTTGTAATAAAAGGCAATGTCTTCAATCTGATTAACAGACTAAACCTTAGAGCAATTATTATGCTAAATAAGAAATGTTAGTGGATTAGTAAGATTACTCCTTAGATCTTCTTTGGCTCTGATAGGCATATTTTGGAGCATGGGTCTCTTTGAGGAAAGCAGGTGTGAGAGAACCCCAGGTGGGGAGCTTCATGCCTGTGGGAGACAAGATGAGAGAATGGAACAAAGGAAATCCATAAGTAGCAAATAAACAGGGACATAGAGCAGGAACTGGTAAGGGGTTTACTTCAGAATGTCCCCTAAGATGATCCTTGTCCCTTTCCCCACCCATCCTTTTTCAAAAGTGAATTCCAGCATCATTTAAATCATGTTGGAACCTGACTTTCCTCACATTCATTACCCGGAGTGATGACAAGAGGCTCCGGGGAAGGGGAAGGGGACTCACACCTGGAAGGTCTCCACAGAGAAGGCCTAGGACCTGAGCAGGGCCCCACCTGGGAATTGGGAGGCTTGAGGGACTGGGCATGTACATCAGTGAGCAGTAACTTTGGGGGCTGAAACGTTAGAGCCTGGGAAAACCTACAAGTGGCAAGCTTGCTTTCATCTTTTGTGTTTTCCTTAGCGTTTTTAGCTCCAGAAACCCAATTGCATAATTTCGAATTATAGGAAGAAAGTGATTCCTTCTATTTACCATGGTCCTTTGGGCCCCAACCTTGTAAAGAGACAACTCTTTCCCCCATGTAGCAGCTGCGGCAG
Source organism: Myrmecophaga tridactyla (assembly GCA_004026745.1). NCBI lineage: Eukaryota > Metazoa > Chordata > Mammalia > Pilosa > Myrmecophagidae > Myrmecophaga > Myrmecophaga tridactyla. The sequence goes on along the minus strand of PVIY010013275.1, from coordinate 27,239 downwards.
TATGTGTTCCAAAGCTGTTAAGCACGCAGTATAAAGTAGATGCCAGAGCTGAAACATGCTGTCCCAAGGAGCTTATAACCTACATTGAATTGTGAACTGATGCACCAAAAAATATCATGGCAGAGGGCACTTAAATCTCTGAAGAATAGGGTCTACTGAGCTATTTCCTTTGTTCATTTTCTTCTCATAATCATGAGACATTCAGGTGTGCCTAAAATACAAAAAACCCAGCACTCCCTATCTATGTTCTTAAATACCGTATTTATTTTATAAGAAAAAATTTTCCATTACTGGCCCAGTGTGTATTAAGATAAAATAGAGAACATAAAAAGTACTTCAGGGTGTCTCTGAAGAGACAGCTAGATATAGCATTACCTAGCATTGGGGTTTTCCAAATTATGGTTAAGCTGCATTATATTGTACAGACTATTATTTTCGGTATGAAAATTCTAATTGTGCAAAGGAGAATAGATTGAGTAGGGATTTGGCAATATTACAACTGGATGAGTTGTTATTTCATCTATTTGAAACCAAAAAAAAAAAAGTTTTTACAAAAGAAAATAACCTTGAATATTATTGATGTATCCTCTTCTCTTGGGTTTCTTGTCAAGTTGCTTAACTTCTAGGAGCTCAGCAGTCTGTCTATATGAGACCAAACTAGAGCAAATCTTAAGATGTGATGTGATAATTGCAGTTACAAGGTTCTTTAGGTGGACCAAGTCTTCTCAAGGAGGCCAGGAGAGGAGGTGACATTTAAAGTGGTGTTAAAGAACAAGTGAGGTTTACCAATAGACTAGGTGGGGAAGAACATTGCAGGAAGAGGGACACCCATGCACAGAGGAACATAGCGCAAAAAGCACAGTGGTTCAGGGACCAACATACTGTGCAGTGTGAGGGGCGCATGGAGTGTTCTTCTGAAGTAATGAAGGATGGAGCTGGAGAAGTAAAAGTCAGGGCAGTCATAAGAAGCCTTCAATGCCACTTTTATCATCCAGAAACACCTGCTGCAAGTAAAAAAAGACCCAATTCCAACTGGCTTAAGCCACAAAAGCAGAATTTATTGCCTCACAAAATTGAAAGATCCAGATATAGGCTCCAGGCCCAGCTGGATTTAGGGTTCAAATGGTGTCATTAGGGCTCAGGTTCTCCCAGCCATCTTCTGGGTTAGCTTCATCCTCAGACTCCATATGGATTTCTCCAGAATCAATTCCAGCATCACATCCTGGGCCTGGAGAAGAGTGAAATGAGGGAGACACTTGCCACCTCAGGCACAAAATTTAAAGGGGCACCCAAAATTTCTGTAACTGAGATAAATAATACTTGAATACATTATTTTTTAAAAAAACAAAAATTCATATGTGTAAATCTATGATCAACAAGATATCAAAATTCTAAATACAGACAGGATCATATTATTGATTTTTCCTTTTACCTTTAATCTCAATATGGCTCCAATTTTAAAGAAAAGTAGTATTAATGCTACTGATGCTAGATGTGTGAATGGATGTGGGGGTGGGGAAGATATACCATAGTCAGAAGTTTGGACTTTATCTTTAGGCAATGGATAACCATGGAAGAGTTTTAATTACGTAAATATCATCATTAGATTCATATTTTAGAAAAATAATTATTGCAGCAGGAGAACAATATATGATAGCAGGAAAGATGTGACAGAGGACTGGAAGGAGAAGAGTTAGGAGAGTATTTGCCCAAGTAAGACATGGTAAACACAGATATACGGCATTGTCAGTTGGAGATGGAGAGGGGGTACAAAATTGAGAGGCATTTAGGAATGGCAAGAGCAGAACATGGAAGAATAGGAAATAAGAGATGTGTAGTAGATAGGGATAGTGCTCTAGTTCCCAGCTTTAGACGGTGGCTGGATGCTGTCACCAATAACCAAGGTTAAGAATTCAGGATGCTGGCAGTTAGGCGATTGGCCCAAGGGAGGTGAGGCTGGGAAAGAGATGCAGTTTTAGACATGCTGATTTTGAGGTGACCATGTTCAGTAGATAAGAGGAGTTGGATCCTAGTAGAGAGGGCTGGACAGGAGACATGGCTTTGGGAGGTATTAGCATATATATGTAATAGCTGATGTCCTGGGAATGTCCTAGTCTATCCAGAGGGTTCTATATAGTGGGAGGAGACAAGAAGATTGTTTTAGTTTCTCAGCTGCTAAAGCAAATACTATGCAATGGGGTTGGTTTAAACAACGGTAATTTTTTGGCTCAAGATTCTGCAACTGGAAAGTTAGGAGAAGACCAGAATCAAAGCACCAGCAAGGTGTTGCTTTCTTCCCAAAGACTGCAGTGTTCTGGGACTGGCTGAGGGTGACCCATGGCCCTTGGCTTTTCTGTCACATGGCAATGCACATGGTGATATCTTCCCCTTTCTCTTCCATATTCCATTGCCTTCTGGCTTCTTCCCACTCCCTGTGGCTTCTCCTTCCGTGTTCAATTGTCTTTGCTTATAAGGACTTCAGCGATATTAGATGAAGGCCTACCTTTGTTCAGATTAACATCTTCAAAGATTCTGCTTGCAAATAGGTTCACACCCACAGGACCAGGGGTTTGGACCTGAATGTGCCTTTTGTGGGGGCATAAGTCAATCCTCCAATGAACTGATATTAGATCTCTCCAGTACGATTTGGAAAAGTGACCCTGACCCCAAAATACCTTCCCTATTTATCTTGCAATAATCCCTAGAATTCCAATCCTAGGAATTAAGGATTAAGTTGCTAAATGCATTTTGATACAATACAGATGCAACTTATACAGCTTTAGACTTTATTAAGTGTGCAAGTTAAAGTAGTTAGCATAACCACTGGAAGGACAGATCTAGAGCATATAAATTCCAAAAAGAAGAGAGGAGGAAATGGAAGGAGAAAACAGACTCAATCTGTTGGTCTATGACCACCTTTAAAAATCTGGGCTTACTCATCTCTTATGCTCCTTTTATCCAGGGTGTGGACAGATGAGTACAAAAATATGGATAAAAAATAAATAAATAATAGGGGGGATTAGGGGTAAAATAAATTGGGTAGATTGAAATACTAGTGGTCAATGAGAGAAAGGGGTAAGGAGTATGGGATGTATGGGAGTTTTTTCTTTTTTATTTCTTTCTCCAGAGTGATGCAGGTATTCCAAAAATGATCATGGTGATGAATACTCAACTACATGATGATACTGTGAGCCACTGATTATGCACCATGTATGGACTGCATGTGTTTGAAAATTCACACATAAAAAATAGTTTTTTTTTAAATCTGGGTCTATAATTAATTTCTCACATTGGGCCTGAAGGGATTACAGGATATGGAAATTTCCCTGATAAACCTTTTGGACACTCCAAAGCTGGTTGAAGTGAAGAGTTAAGATCAACAGAAACAAGTATTACTGCAAAGAAAGGTGGCGCTTGGGGTCTGGGCCCACTGTAGGTTTTGAACTCTTTTTTCTCTCTCTTCATCTCAGGAGGCTGTTCGCTGGTGCCAACTATAGTGGAAATTTAAAAAGTCATCACCTAACTCACACGGATGGAGCAGAAAGATTGGAGACTCACTCTTCTCCCTGCCTTTGAACAAAGAGTCTGCTAAATAGCAAACTTTCTGAAATGTTTGCAAACATTCCATCAGGAAATGCATGACTCAGTAACAGTTGACAGCGTAACTTTTTTAAAAGCCCAGTAAGATTACAAGGAGAAAGATTACTTTCATTTATAGTTAAGGCTGGAATCATTATTTTTTATAGTGTGAAGTTTGATTTTTTAAATCTATTGTTATTCTAAAACTTTAGCCTGTTTTTAATTAAGACACCCCGTCAGTTGAAAAATGTGGCAAATTTGCATAGAAATAACTATGGCAAACCAAAATCTTAATTTTAAGCCATTTTAATCACTTTCCTAGACAGGCTGGTAATTACTTCTGGTTGACATCATTGAAGTGCTTTCCAGCAGCAGCTAAATATATTCATATCAATTGAAGTTTTCCCTTGCGCAGAAAGATGAGATGCCCCGGATAAATCTGGGAGTGGGCAAATCACGTTTTTCATCAGTGCCTATTAATAATTAGCAGAAATTCATTACTTTGTGTTTGTTTGAGCTGAACAATATCAGATTATAATTACTGGTAGCTTAGGGCAAGGTAAATATTTGATGTGATGCTGGTAAATCAGCTTTCAGTGATTGAAGGAGTTAGCTGATCGTGTATTTCTTCAGCCTTTAATAAGCTCATAAGTATTGACAACAAAGGTGAGGCTGAACATTCCCTGCTACTGTTGAGACTCCATGCTGCCAACAAATAACAGGAAAGAGACTGTCCTTACAACACCAAGCTAATGAACCCCTTGGGGACTAGTGCTGACTACTTGGGTTAAAAACAGGAAATTGCTTTTAGCAAATTCAATATAGGAAAAAGGGATTCCGTGGCTTTATCGCCAAATTCCTATAACCAGCTACAGGACTATGCTTTCACCTAGTTTTTATTTAAATCATTTTATCTTACTTTCTTTACTTTATTTTAAGCCTGAGAGCCTGAAAACAGAGGGAAATATGGGCTTTATTGAGTGGTTTACTAGATATTTTTTTAACTCTTAAAATTAAGCAATATTCTTTTTGAAATAACAGATCACATAACTTCCACAACAATCTTCCCAATAAAAGTACATAAGACTTTGTAATTCTTAAAATATGAATACCTACGCAAACCTCATTTGAATTCAGCAAAGTAGACAGAGCCAGTAGCGTTTTCTCCATTTTAAGAATGAGAAAACACAGAGAAGCTAAGGTACCACCACAAGATCACAATTTTAGTCAGCAGTGGAGTCAGGCTAAGAACCCAAATTATCTCATCGCTAGTTTGGGATTCTTCCCATAATACCACATTGACCTCTGAGTCAGTGTTAAGGCCAGTGATAGGTACAGAACGAGAGGTGGCTGCATCTCCAGAGGCGAGGAACAGAGCCAACACATTGCACAACCCTCGGGGGCACTATGTGAATAGCTCCCACTGAATGCCATGTAAAGACCTACCTAATTGTATCAGGGGAAGCCAGAGGGAAGCACCAGTTTGGGAAGCAGACTTGGTGGGTGACAGTGTGAGCCCTTTGAGCACAAGAGATTATAGTTCTATCTTCTTTGTATGCCACAACCTAGCACAGTACCATGTGGCAGAGGCTGGATAAATTACTGTCGTATTCAAGTGCCCAGGTGAGAGGGACAAACAAGAAACAGACAGAGGAAATAAGTAGAGCTGACCAATACATCCTCAAACTGACACCAAATATTTCCTAAGATGAAGGCCCAGTCAAACCTCTCCCCTGCTCAGAAATCATCAGGGGGGTCCATATTCACTATTGGTGTGGCATACAACCTCTCGTCTATAACCGGATTCTCCTCCCTTCCCTAGGAGCCAGCCAGAATGGATTATTGCTATTTCCTGAATATGCCCTCGGGACCCTCACTTCTCTAGAAGTGGCTCAATCAGCCCCTCATGATGGTCTCTCTGCCACTGACAGAACTGCCACCCATCTGCTCAGACTCATCTCAAAGGGTCCCACTGCCCTTGAAGACTTGTCTAATTCCCCTTACCAAATAAGATAGCATTCTCCCTTGAACACCCATGCCATTTCGGCTGAAACTTTCTTGGAACTATCCTCTTACTCTGACTAGTAATAATTGAGTTGAATAGGTTGAACTAGATGAAATTTCCTATATTCATACGCTTCAACCTGAAAGTATCACTTTTCCCATGTTTGAGAGATTCTGGGGGACTGAAAGTAGGCACCCCTCTTGGTCAGTGTCCTCCACAGGGCCTGACCTGAAAAAGTTTTCAGTCAACAAAAAAAGTTACTGGCTGTTCCCTAAAGTCTTCAGTTCTGTTTTCTTTTGTTTTTTACATGCATTCAATCTGTAAGTCATTTCAGGCCTTTCTGTCCTCCAGATATTGCTTTCTCTCTCTCATCATTAAATTCATTCTAGAAATCCTGTCATCTCCACAATAGTTTCTGAACTAAATCTGAAGAAATGATTATCATAACTAACCATAGCCTGTAGAAATAAATATGAACTTCTCATTTAGTTGTTCATCTTTCCAGCTAATATTTATTGAGAATCCACACTTTGCCAACACTTGGAGTCACCAGATAGGAATATTCAGTCACTGTCTTCCAATCACAACCCATTGGGGAAGACAAGCAAGTAAGTCAATGATTGCCACATAATGTGGTAGATGATATGAAAGAGGTGCATGGGTTCCTACTGGGACACAAAAAAGATGGGCTGCAGATTCATCCCATAAGTGGGATGAGGAGGTGGAGACTGTGGAAGCTAAAGATGATATCCCAAAGAAGGTGGCAAACTGGAGTATTGAGGGATGAGTTTATGGGTGAAAAAGAACAAGAAGTGGGTGGCCAGTTATTTATATCATTTACACTGGCATTGTCCACATCGACTTTGGAATTTGTCTTTTGGAAATACCTCTAGAACATCAAGAGGCTTGATACATAGCATAGTGGTTAAGTGAGCCCCAGAGTGTCTGGTTTCAGTCTTGACTCTGCCCATTACTAGGGGAGTAACCTGGACAAATTATTTAATACCTTCGTGTCTCAGTTTCCCCATCTAGGGAAAGGGGAATAGCACCAGTAACCCTCCAAAGTTGTCATGAGGATTAGAGGAGTTACCACTTAATAATGTGCTAGAACAGTGTCTGACATACAAGCATATGTTAAATATAAATAAAGCCAGACTATAAACCCCAAGAGACAGTTGACATGATGAATTTATGACTTTGCCCAGATTAAAGCTAACAAACAGAATTTTAATACTACATTCTGGAAAAATTTTCTAACAGATCTTTTATACTGCAGATGTTAATGATGTTAGTTCATCATTAGCCGTAATCTGTAAAACATGAATATTCATTCCTCTATTGTTTCTATGTTCAGTATTCAATTTGTGGCAAATCTTTTATCTGTCTGTTTACATGTAAAAACTCCCAAACAACAAAGACCATGCTCTTTGAACCTGCCCTTTTTTAAGGCACCAATTGCAAAAATGGGCACTTTCAGACCACGGGGACTAAGCAAACCAATCAACTGCATTTGCCTTCTTTAAGCATCATCTCTACTTGGCTTTTTGGTGTCTTTGTATACATTTCCTCTACTTTGATTCTCTTTCAACTTTTTATTTTGAAATAATTTCAAACTTACAAAGAAGTTGCAAACAGAGAACTCCTTTTTACCCCCACACAGCTACCCAGATTTACCAACTTTTAACATATTGCCATATTTGTTATACCATTCTATTTATATCTGTCAGTCTGTAAATATATTTTTCTAAACATTTGAGAGTGGATTGCATATCCCATGCTCCTTTAACATTTAATATTTCTGTATATATTTCCTAAAAACATGAATATTCACTTATGGAACCACATTAAGTATAGTTATCAAGTTCATAGAACTTAATATTAATATAAAGCCTGTGATTCATATTCCAATTTTTTCCAGTTGTCCCAATAATGTCCTTTTGAGCATTTTCTCCTCCATTATTAGATCCAGCCCAGAATCATGTGCTGCATTTAATTGTCTCTCTTTTTTTTAAATTGGGGTAACATACATATAACATAAAATTTCCCATCTCAACCACCCCCAAGCATACAATTCAGTGGCATTAGTAAGGTTCACAATGCTGTGCTACCATCACCACCATACTTTGATTTTCATTTGAATGGGAGAGTGAATAGTGAGAAAGATAGTTTACCATTGATTTGAGTAATTTATAATATCATTATATTCCCACAAGATAGTTTGATTCATGGCTGGTAGGGTCACTGAAGATTTGGGGCAGGTTTAATTTAAAGGTGAGATTTGGGGAGAGCTACAAATGAAGAGAGGCAATGATTTCATAGCATACTCTTCCCTCTCTGATCAAAAAAGCTTGCTCTGGATCAACCCGAAGAGCCCTTGAATTCATGCTCCAATCAGTGTGATGAAGTAAATAATATAAATTATTATGCTGTAATGAAACTTAGTGGCTCCATATTTTATGAGAAACAGTAATTTTACCAAAACACACCAAAAAGGGACATGTCAGGGAAAACAATGCTGGATGCAGATAGAATTAAAACCACTGAAAGGCAATATCCAAAACAAAGCATGATAAATTGAACTAGTTCAACTCCACTTCTTGTAGTAGCTGTACCCTGGACTGTTGGATAAAATCTATCTAAACATGGAGCTTTTCAAGTAACCAAAAACTGTCTTAAGACAAATTTTGCAAATAAAAAGTTAAATCTCCCTCACAATATTATTTGGAAATAAGAAGAGGCAAGTTCAACATGTTAAGCATCAGCCAATATAGAGCATTAGTTTAACTGAAAGCAAAAAGCTGGTTATGGAAAGGATAAAACACTTGAAACCAAAGCACATTCACAATAAAGGGTCAAATAATATTTTTGTTGTAGAAGAGTGAAACTAACAAGAAATTAGATTGGTTCCAGAATTATAGATGCATTACTGCCCTCACCAAGACAGCCCAGGTTTTGAGATGGATGCTTGGAAGTTTACTGATGTAGTAGAATATTTTTGGCACAGGTTATAAAATTAATTAGTAGAGAGAATACAATATCAATATTCTCTTTAAGTGGAAAGGCTTCTGTATAGTCTGATTGGAACAACCATTATGAAAAAGTATTTTTTATGAACTTCCAAAGGTTGAACAGTCGCTAAATGAGAAATACATGAGACCAATGAGTAAAACTTTCCCTGACATCAATACCTATTTAATAGACATGAGATGACAAGTACCAGGTCTGTGGAGCCTCCGCCACAGTGTGGGTTTGGTACTCTAGAACCATCTCTACTGTTATTTGTGAGAAACCCTCGGAGTCACATCAAATGTGCGGATATTAATGCATAAGAAGAAAAAGTTCTCAGTGTGCACGAATACATAGCAATATCAAATTACCTGAATTCAAAGAAATAAAAGATTTTCATTTCTCACCAGCTACTGCACACCTTCCAAGGTTAAATCACTTACAAATTTAGAAATTCACCTGCATCATATCAAGAAATGCTCCAAATGAAATCCTTAAAGAAGAGATCAGTAAATCCATTTTTCAAAAAAAACGCCCTTGCAATCAATTTGTCGAGGGTGTCTGAAAAGAGTGATTTGTGTTCAAAACCTCTTTCCATAGAAAATAATTACATTTCTGTTCTGTTTCATGGCTGATAGGAATAGCCAGTATTGATACACCCAATTTTGTGTGGTTTGATGTTTACTTTTCATGGAAATTTACAGAACAGCTTTCCTTGTATGTTCAAAATAATGACCATACTAACTTTTCTACTATAAATCAACTTTTTATGTTTGAAGGTATACCTACTACCATTTTGATTTCTTCTTAAAGATCAGATGAGAGGAGAAAATCAAAAAATAGAGTTTAAATGCACCAGTTAATCTCTTTAATTTCATGTCATCAGCAATTGTGTACTCACTCAATTCCTCCTATGAGAAGGGCACCAAGGAATACAGAACATGAGAAGGGAGTTAGGAGAAAGAACGATAAGCTGGAGACTTCCATTTAGGAAAGCAAAATACATTATTAATAATAATGATGTTAAAATGCAAAGTAGCAAAAAGATGGAAGCAACTCAAGTGTCAATCAATGGATGGATAAACAAAATATGGCGTATATACTCAATGGAATATTATTCAGCCATAAAGGGAAATGAAATCCTGATATATGCGACAACATGGTTTAACCTTAAACATCACGCTGACTGAAATAAGTCAGACACAAAAGGGCAAATATTATATGAACTCACTGATAAGAAATAATTAGAACAAGCAAACTCAGAGTGTCAAAACCTAAAATACAGGTTACCAGGAGACAGAGAGAGGCAGTGAATAGGAAGTTAAGGCTTAAAATGAACACAGTCTCTATTTGGGGCAATGGAAAAGTTTTGATAGTGGATGACGGTGATAGCAGCACAACATTGTGAATGTAATTAATAGCACTGGATTATACATTTGAGTGTGGTTTAAAGGGGACGTTTGGAGTTGTATATGTGTTACTAGAATAAATTTTTTTTTAAATCCATGGAATGACACAACGCAAACAGTGAACCCTAAATTAAACCATAGACTATAGTTAATAGAACAATTATAAAAATGTGCTTTCATCAGTTATAACAAATGTACAATGCCAATGCAAGGTATTAATAACAGGTATAAGAGAACCCTGTATTTGATATATAATTTTTCTGTAAATCCACAACTCCTTTAATTAAAAAAAAAAATTAATGCAAGGTATTGTGTCAACAAGGGCAAAATCATTTGGTCCAAAGAGTTCCAGTTAGGACTAGAAGGATGACAAATAATGCAATGAGTATTATGGAATGAGAGAGAGGGCAGTCTGCTATTCTTCAAAGGAGTTTTGAAACGATACTAGAGGGAGGCAGCTTATTGCTTTCCTATAACACCCTTCCACCCACCTTTCTAAATTGCCACTCTATTTCCACCTCAGTTTATCATTCACTACATAGTTTGTACCAGCGACTGCACTGGATGCTGGAAGGATAGAAAATAAAATAACAGAACCCTGTCCTCAGAGAGTAGAGCAGGGGAGACAGTTTCCTAATTCAAAGTATTGAGGGCAGTAACAGGGTAATCGAGTTACAACAAAAAAATGGTTCTGCCTGGAAGTTAGAGATGTCTTCAAAAGGCAGAAACCAAGTTGAGTATTGAGAGGGGAACAAGAAGGCCATAAGAAGAGTTGGGGAGAAGGCCATCCCAGCCACCAGAACCATGCAAAGTTTGCAGGGCAGGAAGGAAGGAAGGCAGGGGGCTCTCCGAGAGTAGCAGGAAGCTCGTTGTGACTGGGCCTGTGTATAGGGTACAAAAGAACCAATGAGCAGCCATTCTTGGGCTAGAATGTAAAGAAGGTTGTTTATTTACAAATCTGTTTCCTTCTCGGCAATGAAAGTGCCTCAAGAAAAACAGCTATTTTTATTCATTTATTTGTTTATTTTTATATATTTATTCATTTATTTTTTACCCTCAGCATTCTTACCCAGTAGGTCTGTGAGACACCAAGGACAGAAATAATACCAAATACCCAATTTATTGTTTGGTATTGTTTTAAAATTAATCTTTGTGAGAAAAAAGAAACACATATGTAAGTATTTGTATGTCGGATATTGACTTGCAGTACTAATTTCAGTTCTTAAACAGGGCGATCTTTGTTGTTCTGAAAAGACTAATGTATAATATGGGATAAAGACTGCATTTATTAGCAAGCATTTCACTTAATCAGTTCAATAGTTGCTATTGGCCAGACAAGTGCTTATGAATTATGGCATTGCTTTTGGCAAAACTATTTATCTGTGTGACACGATATGTCACTTTTGAACTTCAACTTGACATCCATAAAATTACATTTTCATCAAACTGAAAGATCAAGCTTTCTGTGCTGACTCACTTGGGTCAACATTTTGCAAATGCCTGGATTTACCACTTGAACCATAAACCCTTTGTGAATAATTTTGCACACTGACGTTTGATAGCCTAGGGCACAGATCATAATTTCTGAGCAGAAGAAAAAGTGTCAAAGCAAAATTCATCTCCTTTCTGCACATAGGATGACCTACTCCAAAGTGCATTCTCATCAGGTCATTTTAAAATCACTGGATCAACTAAATTGTTGCATTCTAAAAGAGAGTAAACAGCATCAATGGCATATACTTTAATTCCTAGGGGTTCAAAAGGAAGATTGCCTCCACTGTCAGGGAATTTTCAGTGGTGTAATAGGCACTTACCACAATTTGGGTTGATTCCCTTCTGCAGAACAGACCTAATTTTAGGTTCTTTAAAAATAAGTAATGAGGTGAAAATTTCAGGACCTGATCAAAATACCTAGAAATGAATCAAAGAGTAATTCTGTCCTTAATTCTCTACTCAAAATAACATTGCACAGATCTAGGAGTCACTGCTCTCATCTCAGCCTTCTGTTTGTGAACTGGATTATTTTCTCATTTGCAGGTTTAGACTTCTCACCCTGGTATGTAGTTATAGAGGGTTCAGCTCTTTGGACAGAAATGATTGGCTATGGTGATGTCCAGTCATGACTCCATTACCCCATTTGAGGGTTATTAAGTAATCAGATTCCTCACTGATCTATCCTCTATACCGTGTGAAAGAATAATCTGACACCACTTTGAACAAAGATTTTTCACAGTAATTTTGCAAGTATAACATAGCCTATTTGGCATGATAAAGTAAAATTTGTCTTCCTGAGAAAGTTGCATATCAATTTTGGTAGTATTTGCATAAGGACAATTTGTTAGCACCCCATCTTTGCCAAGGAAAAGGGAGAGAAAAATTAAACATGGTGATTATTAGTGTGACTTCACTAAGGATCTTCTGGATTAAATGGAGACTTTTCCACAACAGGTGGAAAACTCTGAAGGCAAATCTTTGGGAAGTGCACTGCCCCAGGAAGCACCTTAAATTGCAATACTATTGACAGAGATAGCCGGTGTAACTAAAGGTGAAGAGAAGGTGTCCAGGATTTGAGAGATCTCTACAAAAACTACTCAGATCTTAACTGAGATGATATTGAATTCTTGGGAAATTGTTGAACTTGGTATCAGAGGCAGCACTTATAAAAATCGTTGACAAGATTTGCCATAAACCATTTTGGTAATATTGGTATAGACCTTGCAGATTCTCAAATGTCAAAAGGACAAGCTTCTAGGTTAGGGACTGAGAAAAAGATATATCATTTATAGTATTTTCTACTGCAACTAGCAGAAAATTCAATTTGGTCTGGTTTCAACAGCAAAGCAGATTTATTAGTTCACTTAACTAAAAAGTCCAGAGGCAAAGAGGGCTTCAGGGTAGGTTTAATGTAGCAGCTTAACCATATCACAAAATACCCAATTTCTTTCCATCTCTCCTCTCTGCCTTCCACAGGGTTAGTGTCACACTAGGGCTCACTCCATTATAGTCACAAGATGGCTATATCTCCCAGGACTATGGTGCTTCTTTATTCAAGGTCAGGGGCAAATCCCAGCTTTTTAGATATCATTTACCAGAAAATCAGGTAAGCTCCCTATACTGGTTTAAATCTGTTGTGTATGCCAGAAAAGCCAAGTTCTTTGATCCTCATTCAATATTGCTGGGTGGGAGCTTCTTGATTATTTCCATGGAGATATGACCCACCCAATTATAGATGGTAACTGTTGATTAGATGGTTTCCATGGAGATGTGTCTTCATCCATTCAAGATGGAGTTGCTTACTGGAACCCTTTAAGAGGGAACCATTTTAGAAAAAAGCTTGAGAGACTACACAGCCAGAGATTTTTGGAGATGAAGAAGGAAAATGCCTCCAGGGGAGCTTCATGAAACAAGAAGCCTAGAGAGAAAGCTAGCAGACATCACCATGTTCACCATCTGCCTTTCCAGTTGAGAGAGAAACCATGAACCTCATCAATTTCTTGAACCAAGGTATCTTTCACTGGATGCCTTAGATTGGACATCTCTATAGTCTTGCTTTAATTTGGACATTTCACAGCCTTAGAACATGTAAACTTGCAACTTAATAAATTCCCCCTTTTTAAAAGCCATTCCGTTTCTGGTATATCACATTCCGGCAGCTAGCAAACTAGAACACTCCTTTCCCAGAAGTTCCCAGCAACATCTTCTGAAGTCACATTGTCACGAATCACGTGCCTATCCCTGAACCAATCAATGCTACTAGTAAAAAAGGTGGAGATCTTGTCAAATCATAGACTTTGAGTCTAGAACTAAGAATTTCTTTCTTCTAGAAATCTGTTTCCATGTTCTTCACCTTAGGCCAATTTCAAAAAGCAGACTGTGCTGAGAAGACATCAGTAATAGGCTTTGTCTCCAAGGCTACATTCCGGCTACATATACATGAAAACTGTAACTCTTTCTAGTCGCCAGGAGGGAGTAAACAGCCAGAGGTGCCCTGGAGGAATTTAGGGAATCAGCTTTCCTCAGCTGCGACCTCATCTTCAGTTGAGTCTCTTACCTCCTTGCTTTTGCATGCACTAACGTTAGCTTGGGAATGAGATTCCTCGATCCTCCTGGGCTTTATTACTAGGCTTTAAACACTTTGGATTGTAGACTACTACATAAAAACTCTCTCTTCACAAAGTTGCTTTTTTTCTTCTGTTTTCAGTTTCAGGCAAAGCATTTCCTTTCAGTAAGACCTTATTAAGCTTGCAAGAAATAGTCAAAATACTACAACATCCTCAATTTTTTCAACCAATTCTCCTAATACTCCTGCCTTTATAAACAAAAGTTCTAAATACCAAATTACAGCAGGGCTTAGGTTAATTAGCTGTTTCACTCCTGGGAATAAAAAATAGATAATTTTCCAAGTTTGAGCATTGAGACCTTGTTGCTCTTTGCTCAAATTCTTAGACTCAGCCAATTCTACCTTTTTAAGTGTATCTATTTAAAATACTCCCATTAACAGTTACAAACAACAGAAATGGATCCAGGCAATTCTAAATAAAAAGGGAACCTGTGGGGAAGTTATGAGGTCCCATGGAATCAACAGGTGGTTAGGATAATAGCTAGGAAAATGAGTATGGATTCTGCTCATTTAACAGAAGCCAAATAACAGTGACTTAAACAAGATAGATTTGTTTCTTTCTCACATGGGGAGAAGAATGGGGTTTAGGGCTATCGACTGATCTACCCAGGTTCCTTCTACCTGTTTTTCCATTCTCTAAGGTGCTGTCACCTTCTGCACGGTTGCATCACCAGCACCATACCAAGGGCCCCACCCCAAGAAAGGAAAAAGAAGAAAAAGCCGTTTCTTTTAAATATGTGAACTCGAACTTGTGCACATCACTCTCACTTAATGTCAACTGGCCAAAATTAGTCATGGGGTCACTCCTAACCGCAAAGAAGCCAGAAAAAAATCTAGCCTCTAGCTAGGTAGCTAAATGCTGATCTAAAACTTGGTATGCAGGGGTTCTGTTCCTAAAAGGAAAGGAGGATAATGGGTGGGAGGGATCTGGAGCTCAGGAGAGCCAAGAAGCAGGAGGTACAACATCTTTGAGCAAGAGCAGTCCAGCTGAGCTACTACACCTTTCCTGCAGGACACACCACCATTAACATAAGATATTTCCTCTATTACTGGCATAAATAAATTTTAACTGTCCTTTTATTTTGGAGTCACTCACTTGAGAGCCAAGGCTCTGGACCAGAGTATCTGATGGTCCAAACCTAAAATCATGTGCTTATGCCCAGGCAGCCAAGAAGTGGTGAGAAGGAAATCCTCCTCCACCAAGACTGCACATGACCTGGGATTCCTCAAGAATAAGAAGGGAGATTAGATACTGGTGACCAAATAAAAACAACAGATGTCTACTACAAACATGGATATAGCTTTCTCTCAGCTACCTTTTATCAAATCATCTGGTTAATCTGGTTAAAAATCAATGGGTCTTAGAAGGATAATGGTCCTGGTTCATGGCCTGGTGACCAGAAAACAAGTAGCCTTAATAACGGCAATGAACTCTACTACCTTTAAGAGACTCATAGAAATATTTTATGAACCAGGGAAGGAGTCTCTATAGCCTCAAGGTCCAGGGAAAAGACTTTCACTTTAGTTCAGAAAACAATTTTCCTTCATCTAAATCAATCTTAGAAATCATCACAATCCATGTCTCCAGAAAAGAATTTCTCTGAAAATCTTGCTTAAGCGTTTTGGTTAATTAAGAGAACATTGTCATTACAGCCAACCAACTCTGTGAGTAGGACACCAGACTTGATAAAGACACTGATAAAAAGGAAGATCCATTTGCAGCAGTGTTTCCGCTACTAATTTCTGTCCCAAATGACCAGCAAACAACAGGGAGCCATTGTGAGTGACCAGATGATTTCTCCATGAAGCTGATGTACCTCTGGGGCAGGAATGGATACAGCCCCCAGGCCTCATCAGGACTCAGGAAAGCAGGGTCAGAATTTTTTTCTCACGCTTTGGAGCTCAACTACTTTCCCTAAAACTTTTCACATCATGTCCCATCAAAGAGAGTCTCTTTCACTTTAGGGTAATTATTTGAACTGGGTTAAAATTAAAAGTCATTTATTTAGGACAAGTTTTTAAGGCACTGCCTTGTTTCCTCTTCAGTTGATCATGCTACGTTAATAGGACACAGTAAATACTTGTTAATGTGTTTTATTTTGCAAGGTATAAGACAATTACAATAGCAAATAGTGGCAGCTGTTTGTATATACATATGTATTATATATATACGTGGTATGTAGAATAATACATGTAATAAAGGCAGTATCTGATGGTCCAAACCTAAAATCATATATTTGACCCATAACAGTGTACCTATGATTATGTTCCCTCCTCACAATAGAAACACATGTGTTGTACAAAATTGGGGCAAATTATCAACAATAGTGATTTTTTCATGTAACCGTTTACATAGCTTAATGTACACCTTCACTTGGGAGTTCATGGTATAAAAATAATGGCTTGAAAAGTAAAAAAAAAATTCTGTCAACTGATGATTTATAGGAATGTAGATTTTTTTCACTGTACATGCATAGACACAGTCCTACAGTGAAATTTCTGTACGTGCTATGAATTGTAATGTTCATATAAGAACATGAACACCTCTGTTGTAATTTTCCCACATACCCTGAATAATTGAACTGAACTAGTTAACATTTAGCTGACATTAACACCTGTTTGAGACATTATTTCAGCAAGGATTGGTTACTTTCTTTTTAACCTTTTACCAAGGGAAAACACAGACATAAAAAGAGGAAATACTCCATCCCTTCCTAGTCTAAAGACAGTCTTCCTCCAGGACTTAGTCATAGCAATCAAAAGTTACCTTTTATTGTTCATTTACCACGGACCAGGTACCGTGCAAAGTGCTTCCCATACTTTTCTTCATTTAATCCTCCTAATGATCCCTCACAGGTGAGCAGACTGGGGCTCAGGAGGAGCACATGACCTGCCCAAGTTCACAGAACCATCAGGCAGCGCAGCCAAGATTTCAGCCCTGTTGTGTTTGATTCAAAAGCCCGAGGCTCTTGACAGCTCCACTCCAGCCTCCACTCAAGTGAGCAGAGCCATCCCGAGAGGTGTGGCAAAATCAATGACGGCATCAGGTCATTTGGAGGGGTGCTGTGTTTCTTTGATGGGGAGATTGTATTTCTTTTCTTACTGTTATGTCAAGTATAAACCATGCCTTAGAGAAGGAGACCCAATGATGTCAGCAATCACTTACATGCAGGCTCTGTCTGAATATAATGCACATTTATTTTTATTCCTCAAAATGACCCTACAAGCTAAGTATTATTGTCAGCCCTAATTTACAGATAATAAATAGAGAGCGAGTGAAATTAAGTAAATTGCCTGAGGTTACATGGCTAGCAAGTAGAAGAGCTGGGATTCAGATGCAAGCCATCGGGTGCCAGGGGCAGGGAGGCAGGCACCACTCCAGTCGAGCTCTCAGAGTAACAGAGCTCTCACTTCCACATTTCCACTGTTTCTTTGTAAACCAGACAGTGACCACGGCTTTTGGAAGTCGCTTTGCTATTTGAGGTTTGGAAATAACACAATCCTTTGCAAAGTGTTTGGGGATGTGAGTTAAATGATTCAATTCAATAAACAGATGATCTGTTTATATACCCATATACATTTTTATACAAAACACTCTGGACTTGTATGTTCTTTGGGAAGATAGAAAGGGGAAATTAAAAGGGGGGGAATCTCATAGTAAGAAAAATGTAATAGTCACAATAAAATGGTTTTTTAAAAATATATAGACTCCAAGACCGTTCTTTAAGTCAGATAATATCTAAATGGCTATAGGAAGATGAATAAGACTATACATTTGAATTGCAGAGAATTAATATTTAATTTGATGTCCATGGTACTTTCTCAAGCACAGGAAAATGTGATTTAAAAAGCAAAATAAGGAGATTGTGCAGTTCCCATAGTACTCAATCGCTGCGAGCCACCTCTGGGGCCAGATTTACACAAGTTAATCAGTCAGTTAATTCATTAATTTATCCACCTATATGAACCCTTTTCCTAATATAATCTCATAACCTTTGGCCCCACGGACTCAAGAATGAAATGGAACTCATACAAATCAATTAAGTTGCTGCACATTGGCTACCTCAGGTAGATTAAAAGAAAATCTCTCATCCAACAATGTTCCAGTGCAGAAAAAGAGAGGCTGGGGACTGGAAGAGAAGCCATTTAACTAAATGCCCCCCTCTCCTGATTTAATTGTATTGCACTGAATTGACCAACAAGGCTAAAATGAGAAAACCCTTCCAATATTAAGAAGTGAATATATCCATTGTCTTTCATACACGATTGGCTTGATTCATTTTGGAAAGCAGTGCAGACCCAAGCAATTCAAATATTTAAGCAGATTCTTGGGAGAGAAGTGGTCTTGTTAAATAGCAGAAATCATCTGGCAGTATGATAAAAGATGCATAGGGCAGAAAACTAGGACCCTAGGAACTAAAAACAGGCCAAAGACAATCCAAAGAAATAGAAATAGCAGAGCTCTATTTTATAATATTATCATTGCAGAAATAAAAATGACTATCATTTACTGTGTACTTACTATATGTGAAGCACTTGCTAAGCCTTATGGGCAATTTAATATATTGAGACAAACACAATATCAATAATAAAACAACCTGGGGTCATATTCTAGCACCTCCACCTGCATAGCCTTTTTGACGTTCACTTCCCTTGTTTGTGAAAAGGGTCAACAACAATAATGCTTATCTGACTGAGTTGCTATAAGGGTCAAATGAGAAAAAGAAACATGTGGCAGAGATTGCAGTAAGGATTCCCATCTTGTAGCAAAGCATGTGGCTGGCTGGAATAGATATGACATTTCCCAGACTCCCCAACAGTCCTGTGGGCATGTGACTCTACCATGGCCAGTAGAAGCAAGTGGAAGTGTTATGTGGTATATTCTTCATTACTCATTCTCAAGAGAAAACATGTGAATGCTTTCTCCAGACTGCTGTCCAGAACACAGGGCTGCCCTCTGGGGACACGAGGTTGAAGGCGCGCCATTAAGCCAAAAGACAGAAGGGTCTTGAGTCCCTGAGACCAAGGAAAGGCACTTCCCTGTGCCATCCACTCGACTTCTATCTTGTTTAATTCACTGTTTCTCTGTTTTTTTATACACCTCTGTTGTCACTGCTGCTGTGGCTATAAAAACTATTCAAGCATATTTCTCACTAGGGTAGTAGAGAAAGGCTAGAGTGAATAAGCTTTTCTAGCCTAGCAGACAAAAAGGAAACCAGACCTTCTCAAAGGTAACTCACATGTCCAGGTTTCTCTGTATCTACTCCCACCTGGTCTGGATTCCAGCTAGAAGATGCTAGGATGCTAGGGTCCCATCGTTGTACTTACTCCCACAGAATATGAGCTCAGAGGAAGAGTCCAAACAACATGACTTCACTAGGGGAAAGTTTAAGGCTCACTGAAGCACCCAGGCAATGCAGCATAAGCAATCTGTGATCACCTGGGAGAGGGAAGCGGTAGTAACCTGGACACAACCCAACATAGGGATCCAATAAATGGATTTGCTATTTGGAAATAAAGGCCATGAGCCTGACAAAAGGAATGGCCGAGATAGCAAAGAACTAACTCTCTCACCCTCTGCATCGGAGGACACCCACCTGCCCACCCTGAGTACACACTGTGAAAATGAAAGGTGGTGACGAGTTCCTGATGTCAGTGTGTGTCCCCTCCCAGCTTCATACTCCTCAACCATTTCCTAAGTGTCTGCAATCAAACTAGCCCCTCACCCCATGCTCCCTCACTCCCTAGAGGTGCCACAAACTAAGAGGCTTGTCATTTGCCTTTATCACTGTCACAATCAGTCCAGACTGCTGGCCAAGGAGATGTGCAAAAGGCTGAGCTCAGCAATATGACATTGGGCAAGTCACTCAATTTCTTCAACTATAAAATTGGAGGATTACCAGTGTCCTGGAGCAGCTAGAAGGAAAAATCTGAGCTGACGGTATGGTAGCCTGAACTCTGGGATCTGTCCTGTAACTACTTGTTTAACGATGTTATCGCCTTTACTTACTTTACTTTCTTTACTTTCTTTCTTTACTTTCTTTACTTTACTTTCTTTACTTTATCGCCTTTTTACTTTCTTTTCTTTGTATATATGCTACATTATAAAACAAAAAAAAGTTTTTAAAAAAATTGGCGGATTATAAAATCACCTGCTAATGCCCCTTCCCACACCAGGGTCAGTGATCTGTGCAATGCCCCCTCAGAACCCAGAGAGCAACCCTAGAGGGAAGCAACAGCCATGACTGGCCTCAGGGGCCTTGGAAATGCTTCTCATCAGAAACTGGCACTGTGTAGATTCTGCCTCCTTGTGATCTTTACTTTGAAAAAAAATCCCCTGCCACTTCTGCCCACCACACATAGTCCACTCCACTCTCATCTAGACTAGCATCAGGCACATGTGTATAATGTCCTCTCACTCCCATTTCCCCAACTTTTAAAGGCACCTCTTCTGCCCTAGGCCTCAATGTCCCTATATGTTTCTAGGTCATAAGAAGGATAGAAGGTTTTTCCCAAAGCTCTGCCTGGTGAACTCCTGCTCATCTGCAATGGAAAACTCAGTGTCACCTTCTCTGATGCCAGAGAAACCTTACTAGATGGTTTCAGGCTCTATCTGCTGCATCCCAGGTGCCCACGACTCTGTGATAAGATACAAAAGTTTGTGATATAATTATATGTTAGTACCTGTGTATATCTAGCTAGACTAAGTGCTCTATAAGGACAAGTATCATATCTTATTGATATATGATTTCCCCAGCTTTTAGAAAAGCACCTGACATATAGCAGGAGCTTAGAAAATATTTCCTGAATGAATGAGTGAGTGAATGCTCTGCTATTATCATTCAAATGCACTTTTAAGATCAAGATTATCTTGGAAAGATGATAATGGTAACGCGCAAAGTAGACAATTACATAGCCCTATATGTTGTTTACCTCCTATATGTTGTGATACTTTCTGTCATAATTTAAGCCACTTCCCTTTGTTAGGTCCTCAGTGAAGATGGAAAAGAACAAATCAGCACCATCCATGCCTTACTGGCATCGCTGGGAGTTCTCGGGTTTTCTTTCAGTCTGTAGAATGGTCATCTAGGAAATGCAGTAAGAAGGATGTCCACTTAAAAGGTCATTCTTTAATACTGTTTCTCCCTTGAACTGAAGCCCAGCACACTGGGGACCAGGCAGAAGGTGGTAGGGTGTCACCAAGAATACTAATGAACTGTGGGTTTTGTCTTTATAGTCCTTAATAAATTATTGGAGAGTTTCAGCTTCTCTAGTGCTCTGGTGCCCTAGAAATGGGCATACCACCTGGGACACTGAAGGTGGGAGGTTTGCCAGACTTGGTGACTGAACACAAGAGAATAGAAAATCAAAATGGTCTGAGAAAAGGTTTTGTTTTTCCTTAGCTCCTAGGCTAGAGGCAGAGGACATTACTGTCATTCAGGAAAAAGGAGGAAATAAAGAAAAATGGTAGTGATGTCAGTAAGGGATGGAGAGAGGGATCCTCCCTCTCTGTCTTGCTAATACCAAATGTGTGAACAGGAGAGGAAACCTGAGAAGTCTGCTTGGAGCAAGAAACATAGCAGGAGTAACCCAGTAGAGAGCAGGGGTCCCAAGGAGAGTGGCATTGGTGCCAATGCAGCCATAGGATACAAAATTTCTTGATCCCTTGATTAATCCAAAGTGATATAGTGGTTATTTAAAAGAACAGTTTTGTAAAGGATTCTCTTTACAAATACAACAAACAGGTATCTGTTGTATCATTTTTCTTTGATAAAATCTCTTTTTATTAAAGTTATGAAGTATGTAACAACATGGATGGACCTTGAGGACATTATGCTGAGTGAGATTAGCCAAAAACAAAAGGACAAATACTGTATGGTCTCACTGATATGAACTGACATTAGTGAATAAACTTGGAATATTTCATTGGTTAAAAAAAAAATCTATTTTTATATAACCATGAGTGCAAAGAGCTCAAAAAACCTTTTACAGTCCATCCTTATCTACCTTCCAAGGCATGCTATAATGCATTTCCCCTATGTCTCAAGATTTATGTCCTTTCCCCTTGTAATGCCTCATATCTCTGCCCCTCTTGGACATCTATACATCCTGCAGGACTCATCTCCCCTCCTCTGTAAAGCCTTCCATCATCTCTCCAATAGAGTTAAAGGGCCCCTCCAACATACGAGCCATTGCAGCCTTCCTAATGCTGTGATGCTGAAGTTTCTCATTTGCACATCTGTCTTCCCCCACTAAACTGTGAGCTCCAGCTGAGTAGGGATCACATATCTTTATATCTCCAGCATTTAGGACATAGATTCTAAACAAATTACAGATAAATTAATTAATTTATCAACAAGTAACCCATTGTCTAGCTGAAGGGATGTATTCCATGATCTGAGTGGTCATTCTGATCAAAGATTATATATTTATGTTTTTAAAGAAAAATGAAATGTTAGCAAATATCTTAAACTACTTTGTGTAAATAGTCTACACCTGATGCAAAAGTTCGATGATTGTTAAACACATACTTACCCAGGAATTCCACCCCTGTGTTTATACCCAAGAGAAATGGGAACACAACTTTGCAAGTGAAACCACTGCCCTCCCCCCTATGTGGGACATGACATCCAGGGATGAAAGTCTCCTTGGCGGCATGGGAGATGACTACCATGGGATGTCATCAGGGATAAGACTGGCCCTGGCACCTTGGGATCAACAATGCCAACCTGACCAAAAGGGGTAAAAGTGTAATAAATAAGGTATCGGTGGCTGAGAGAGTTCAAATAGAGTCGAGAGGTTTCTCTGGACGTTGCTCTTATGCAAACTTCAGTTAGACATTGCTACCTATCATAACTTTCCAGACCCCAACCAAAATCATTCCAGTGCTTCCTTCGGCAGCACATACACTAAAATTGGAACGATACAAAGAAGATTAGCATGGCCCCTGCGCAAGGATGACACGCAAATTCATGAAGCGTTCCATATTTTTAAAAAAATCATTCCAGCCAATCCTAAAGAACACTTAGGACAATATATAAGATTCTACAAAGGTTTTATGCACCAGGGTAAGTTTCCTGAAACCTATAGCCTCCAGGTGGGTCCCGGGACCAGATAAGTCCTGAAACCTAAGGGGCCAGCCTTTCCAAAACATCAGCTAGTTCCATCTCCCTACCCTTTATTACTGACAGCCCTTCTAACGTGAAAAAGTTAGAATGGCCATAGTCCAAATACCTCTAAAGAGTGGGAGAAAAATCAAAGGTGATGGTGGAGTTATACAGAGAAGGCAAGGTTTAACAAATGAGTATGACTGCTGAATCATTATATTGATATTTCTTTTAGTTTCCAGTATCTTAGAGCAGCTAGAATAAAAACCTAAATTGTGGAATTATAACCCATACCAAACTCTGAAACCTGTTCTACAACTAATTGTTGTGCTGTGCTTTGAAATTTATTGTTTTTTTGTATATATGCTATTTTTCAAAAAAAATGTTGATTGTGATAAAAAAAAAAGTATATATTTATTCTTTCTAGCCTCCAATGTTCTGGAGCAGCTAGAAGGAAAAATTTGAGCTGATGGTATGGCAGCCCATGACAAACTCTGGAATCTGTCCTGTAACTATCTGTTAAAGAGTGCTTTGAAAATCATTGCTTTTTCCTTTCTTTGCTCTGTATATATGTTAAATTATACAATAAAAACTAAAATAAATAAATAAATACCAAAAAAGAGAAATGGGCATATAGGTCTACACAAAGGTTTGTACATGAATATTCATAGCACCTTTATTCATAACAGCCAAAAGCCAGAAACAACCCAAAGGTACATCAACAAGTAAATGGATAAATAAAGCATGGAATAATCATACAATGGAATATGATTATTTATTCAGCAATAAAAAGGGCCAAACTGTCAATACATGCAACAACATGGATAAACTCAAAACAGATGTTTAGTGAAAGAAGCCAGTCACACAAAAAGTAAATACTATATTATTCTATTCAAGTTAAGTTGAAGAATAAGCAAAATTTATCTACAGCAGTTGTCTTGGGTGGGAGAAATTGACTGAAAAGGGGCACACAGAGAACTTATGAGGATAATAATAACTCATTGGGATAATATCTCAACCTAGATAATGATAACACAGATGTACATATTTGTCAAAAGTCATTGAACTCTATACTTAAGATCTGTGCATTTTACTGTATGGAAAACATTCCTCAAGAAAGAAAGAACTGGGGGATTATTGTTTTGAGAGATCTATGCACTTCAAGAGTAATGCTCTGAGCATTTTTCTTGGGGAGATGGAAAACCTCAGCTATGTGCTATTTGAGACATCACCTCACAGGAGAGAAAATATGACATTATGCCTAGTGTAATGACAGTGCAAAATATAAACCCTTTTAAAAATGACAAACTGTCAGTCTATTGAGGAATCAAAGAGAAAAAAAGTGTTGTTCAAAAGCCTTCATTAAAATTTCACTCTGCTTGCCTGTCATAATAGATTTTAAATCAATTCTCTGATTATGAATTGCCTATTATAACATTGCCTATTATTTTTAGCCTCTTTTTTTATAAGAGTGGAGAAAAATATTTTAACTTGAGGAAGCAATCAGGGAAATGTGATTGCAGGTGACAGCGAACAAAGGCATTTAATGAAGCTGCAGTGATTGGTAAGTGCTTTGAGATCTATGAATTAAGAGCTATGAAGCCATGTGCCTGGTTGCTCAATAAGAGAATGCTTTCATTTTCAACAATCTGCACAAAGCTTCAATCAGCAACAGCGATAAATGAATTTACCCAAAATCTATATCTTCTATCTGCTTATAGAACTCAAACAGATGTTCTCCAGCCCTTTATTACTAGTGAATACAGCAGATTCAGAAATTTACACGTGTGTGTGCACACATACATACACATACACTTACCTTGCACCCATTAGGTGGACTTCAGAGCCATATTCCACATTCTATTACTTATGAGCTCTGTGGCTTTGAGCAAGTTACTTAATCTCTCTGGTTCATAAACTCCTCATCTGTAAAATATAATAACAGAACGTACCTCAAGGTTTTTGACCAGATAAATATGATTACGTATTTAGAACAGGGTCTAGCTCATAATAAATCTCAGTAAATGCTAGGGGAAAAAAGCAATCATAGCATGGAACTTTAGAAATGGAAGAGACCTCAAACATCAGGTGAGGATGCCAATGCATAGAGAGAATGACTATCGAAACTCACACCGAAATTTAATGGCAGGACTGGTACCAGAATACAAATTTTCTGATTGGGCCAATCCTCTTTCCAACATTCCTTCCCTTTTCCCCCTCTGTCCCCCAACATTTACTATACCAGGTACCCATGGATAAAAAGACACTGGGATGAACAGAGTTGAGACACCCATATTCTACTTCCAGGCTGACCATCTCTCTGACCTTCTGGTTTATCTTTTGTGAAATGAAGGGTTTGGAATCGTGTGATTTCACAGGTCCTAATTAACAATAACACTCTATGATTCCGTTGGCAAGTCTGAACTCCACATCATTTTTATGGGGGAATTGTGGGACAGGAATTGCTGACACAGCTTTCTATCTCTGGTTTGACTGTTCAATCACTTTGTAAAGTTGCTCAGGCATTTTACATAAATGTGCCCAGGCACATTCCATGGGTAAGGGCACATGGAATGTTTTATGGAGATAAGCAGTGAACAAAAAAAGGTAAGAAATAATTTTGATTGTGTTTGCAGCAATATGTGTCTCTTCTTTCTCTATCATTAGAAATGTGCACATTTTTGGTAAGAGGCTATGCACACAGGAGTTTTATAAAAAATACGTGTAGTAAGCATACCCATGCCATAGGTTAAAGGAGAAGTGGAGACAAGCCAGACCATTGGCGTGAAACAGAGGAAGCAGACCCATGGTGCTCTCCCTTGGCTTTCAGATAATTTGGGACACATCCATGTGCACAGTAGTGTTCCTGAAGTGGAACAGAGGATGCAGGCAGAGACGACAGTACGGGTTAGGGGTAAAATGAACAAAGTGAGGTCACATCTGTTCTCTAAGCAGAATTGGAGGCATGAAATGGCTGCCTTTTTTGTCCCTGATTCCTTATCCTATCAACCCTATAAAGGCCCATCCATCATAATCTCAAAAGGGCAAAGCCAGAGCATCTGATCCACATGGGTGGAAACAGCTGCTTGACCAGCTCATCAAATATGAAGTACGAACAAGACCAGTGAAGTGTCTTACACTTTGCCAGTGGAGAGGGCAATACACAGATCCAATTTCATATAATAAACAGAGGAGGGAGCTGAGGATGCTTAGCTTAGAGAAGATCTCAATTTGAAGCAAAGAACGAAGCTTCAAATATACAAAGGACTAAGACATGGAGAAGAAAGCAGGTTACTTCTCCTTGAGTGAGCAAAACTCTTATTATCACTAGGGTAGTCTGGCTTATATCTGTTGATCCAGAACAAGTTTAGCATTTGTCTCAGTGGGAGTATTTTTATTCAAGCTGCATTAAAATAACTCAAGATGGGTTAAGTAGAGGCTCACTTTGTACTTCCAGCTTTCGTCATAGCTCTCATTTAGCTATGTACTAAGACACATGCGCACTGAACAGAGGTTTCACCCTAACACATAGTTTAAAATTGAAAGATGATCAATGATAATCCACTTCTCTTTTCTTGACCCCTTCTAGAGACAATGTGATTTATACCTTCCTTTTAAGAACAGCATGCAGAGTGCTAGCAAAAATGACAAAAGACACTCTGCTAACCTTAGGAACAGCTAACTCCTAGTCATAGGTGGTGAGAGAAGTTTTCAACGTTGCTCTCTCTGCTGACAACCTAGTGAAGTGGCCAGTTGGACTAGTCAGTAGCATGCCCAGTAGCACAGAGCTGGGCCCCCAGTTGGCAAATCAGTGGGAAATGTGGGAGGTAGAGTCTGGAAAGTTATGCCATAGTGTGTACTATATAAACTACTCTGAACACTTGGCTAAAGTGATTTTGTCATTTATTATATGGTGTTTTATTATTTGGTAACAATTTTTTTGTAATAAATCCATTTGGCAGCAATGTTCTTTTTGAAAGGGCTTATTAATAAAAGATTAAGTACTGAACTTC
>PVIY010013274.1:0-59634 GCA_004026745.1 Myrmecophaga tridactyla | reverse complement strand
GATTAGATTTAGCATCACTAATTGCAGAAGACACTCCCCTTTGGCTGATTACAAATGGAATCAGCTGTGGATGCAGCGGACGTGATCATGACCTAATCCTATGAAATGTCCTCATTGCAACAGACAGACCAGCGCTTGCCCAATCAGATAAACAGGTACCACAACTTGGCCAAGTTGACACGTGTCCCTAACCATGACACCAATATTTTGCTGAGAATTTTTGTGTCTATGTTCATAAGGGAGATTGGACTGTAGTTTTCTTTTCTTATAGCATCTTTACCCAGTTTTGGTAATTAAAATGTTATTGGCTTCATAAGATGAGTTAGGTAGAGTTTCTTTTTTCTCAATTTTTTTGAAAAGTTTGAGCAGGATTGATGTTAATTCTTTTGGAATGTTTGATAATATTCCCCCGTGAAGTCACCTGGCCCTGGACTTTTATTTCTAGGAAGATTTTTGATGACTGATTGAATCATTTTGTTTGTGATTGGTTTGTTGAGATTTTGTATTTCTTCCAGAGTCAGTGCAACTTGTTTGTGTGCTTCCAGGGATTTGTCCATTTCATCTAAGTTATCTAGTTTGTTAGCATATAGTTGTTCATAGTATCCTCTTATAATTTATTTTATTACTTCGAGTCTGTGTTAATGCATTCTTTCTCATTTCTGATTTTGTGTATTTGCATCCTCTCTTTTTGTATGTGTGTGTGTGTGTGTTAATCTTGCTAATGGCACATTAATTTTATTGAATTTCTCAAAGAACTAACTTTTGGCTTTATTGATTCTTTCCATTGTTCTTTTGTTCTCACAATTCATTTAACTTTGCTTTAATCTTTGTTATTTCTCTTCTTCTGTTTGCTTTGGGTTAATTTGCTGTTCTATGTCAAGTTCTTCCAGGTGAGCAGTTGAGTCCTTGATTTTTGCTCTTTCTTGTTTTTTAATATAGGCAATAAATCTAGGACACTAAATTTCTCTCTCAGTACAGACTTTGACACACCCTATAAGTTGTGATATGCTATATTCTCATTTTCATTCATCTCCAGATAGCTATTGATTTCTCTAGTAATTTCTTCTTTGACCTAATGGTTGTTTAAGATTGTGTTATTTGACCTCCATAAATATGTGAATATTCTCATTCTTTGGTGGTTATTGAGAACTAGCTTCATTCCATTGTGATCAGAGAAAGTGCTTTGAATAATTTCAATGTTTTTACATTTATAAACACCTGTTTTGTACCCCAACATATGATCTATCCTGGAGAATGTTCCATGAGCACTAGAGAAGAATGTATACTCTGCTATTTTGGGGTGCAAAGACATATATGTCTGTTAGGTCTAATGCATTTATCAAGTTGTTTAACTTCTCTGTTTCCTTGTTGATCATCTGTCTGGTTGTTCTATGTATAGAGGAGAGTGGTGTGTTGAACTCTCCTAGTATTATTGTTGGAACATTTATTGCTCCCTTCTGTTTTGCCAATGTCCGCCTCATGTACTTTGGAGCTCCTTGATTGTGGGCATAGACATTTATGATTGCTATATCTTCTTGGTGAATTGTCCCTTTTATTAAAATATAGTGTCCTTCTTTGTCTCTTATGACATCTTTACATTTAAAGACTATTTTGTCTGATATTAGTATAGCTACTCCTGCTTTTATGTTGTTGTTGTTTTGTTTTTATTTTTATTTAATTTTTTGCATTTTTCTTTTAGTTGGTTTTTCTTTTTTATTTTACTCTTGGTTTTTTTTTGGGGGGGGTTACAAGTTGCATGGAAAATATTTTTCTTTCCTTTCCTTGTGTCTAAGATGAGAGTCTTGTAAGAAGCATATAGCTGGATAATATTTCTTAATCCGTTCTGCCAATCTGTATCTTTTGATTAGTAAGTTTATTCTGTAACATTCAAAATTATTACTGAAAAGTCATTTCTTAAATATACCATCTTATCTTTTTAACTTTGTCAGATCTATATATTCTTTACCTTCTTTCTCTTTTTATCCTTTAAATTACCCTTACTGGTACTCTTCAATTCTGTGCCCTTCACCAGACCTCCCTCTCCTGTCTTTTTTTTTCAGCTGGCAGAACTCCTTTCAGTATTTCTTGTAGGGTCGGTCTCTTGTTGACAAATTCCTTCAGGATTTGTTTGTCTGTGAAAATTTTAATCTCTCTCTCATTTTTGAAGGAAAATTTAGCTGGGTACATAATTCTTGGCTAGAAGTTTTTCTCTTATGGGATTTTAAATACCACCACCTTCGCACCTCCATGATGCCAGTTGAGTAGTCTGAACTGTCTTATGTGGTTTCCTTATATGTGGTAGATTGTTTTTCTCTTACTGCTTTTGGAATTTTCTTCTTTTCTTTGACATTTGACAGACTGATTAGTATGTGTCTTGGGGAAGGCCTATTTGTATTTATTCTCTTTGGAGTTCATTGCGCTTCTCTGACTTGTATATTTATGTCCTTTATAAGGTTTGGGAAGTTCTCGTCCATTATACCCTCAACTAGTCTTTCTAGTCCTTTATTCCTCTCTTCTTCTGGGACAGCAATGATTCTTATAATTGTGTACTTTGTTTTGTCCATAATTTCCCTGAGATCCAATTGACATTTTTCCATCTTTTTTCCCTTTGATGTTTTGAGTGTTCAAATTCAGTTATCCTGTCCTCTAGTTCACTTGTTCTTTCTTCTGCTTCTTCATATCTGCTTTTGTGCATCTCCAGTATGTTTTTCATTTGGTCAACAGAATCTTTCATCTCTGTGATATCTGCTATTTTTATATTTATTCTTTAAAATTGCTCTTTATGCTCTTCTACTGTCTTATTGATTGCTTTTGTCATAAGCAAAATAAGCATACTTATTTTATTAAGTAGAGTTATATGAACATCTTTGATTAGTTGTTTCAGTGTCTGTGTCTCTTCTGGTGCTTTAATTTGATCATTAGTTTGGGTTATAAATGTCTGCATTGTGATATGCTTAATGATCTTCTGTTGTTTTTGTCACATGTAAATAATGATTTACTTTCGAACTTGATTTCCTTCAGTAATATAAAGTCTTGTGTTTGTGCGATGGATGTGTAGCAGAATGTAGGGCACAGGGTGGGGCGCAACAGTTTGGTAATGCATTGCAGTGCAGGTGTAGGTGTAGGTGGGGGATGCTAAACTGGTGCCCTTGGATGTGAATATCCAGTGAACACCCAGCAGCCAGGGAGGATGTAGCTGTATGGGTACATGGGGGTGTAACCCTAGTGTGCACTGGTCTAGGATGTGGGGCCCTTTGTGCACACGCACTGAGGTTTGGTAGCTGGTCAGCATTATGCCGGCATGGGCTGGGGGCAGATGTGACCCAGCTGCATAGATCAGCACTTTCCCAGAACTGGGGTACGTGACTGGGGTCCATACACATGTGTGGGTCTAGTAGTGCCTAAACTGATGTACCCATGTGCAGAGCTTAAGGGGTTCAGAGTGGGGCTGTGTGACTATATGGTCTGGGGCAGGTGCAGTCTGGGTACGGTGGCATGTGCCCACAGCATTTATATGTTGGTGACAGCCTCCAGTGAGCAGAGTGGCAGATGTAGTGCTGGGAAGGGGTTCAGGAAAGGTTGGTTGGGCTGCATTTGGGGTGGGGGTGTGGGGCGGGTACGTTCACTGGGGTTTGGTGGGGTGGGGGTGCTTGGAGTGGGAGGAGTGTGCTGGGTGACAAGGTTCAGGTGTGTGGTATGTGGGGTGAATCACGGGTCATGGGGCTGAGCTGTTAAGGGTAGCATGTTCAAGGAACAGGGTTTGGATTACTTTTTAGTTCCCACCTCCCCATCTGTGCACTTCTATGGGCTCCGGGCTTCCACGTTAGGCTTCAGTTCTCTGCTTCTCAGTTCTTTAGTTTTTGCAACCAGGGCCACCCTATGTGGTGCAGAAGGCTCTCCCAAGGCAGTTGCACTCTGGAATGGCCATCTCAATCACCCTCCAGTCCCTTCTCTAGCTTTTCTTTGGAGCAGGGTTGAACTTGATCTACCCTATTCTGTCATCTTCCCATGTATAATTTTGAAATCGACTTTTCCACTGAGCATAATTCTCTGGAGATTCATCCATGTTGTTGTATGTGTCAGTAATTTGTACCTTTTATTTCTCATATCTGGGCTGTTTGCAGTTTTTGCCTATTACAAGAAAAGTTGCTATAAAAGTAGGTATACATTTTTTAGTTTATTATAAACTTTCATTTCCCTGGGGCAAATGCCAGGGGCACAATTGCTGGGCGATATGGTAGTTGCTTATTTAGTTTTGAGTGAAACACCCAAATTAATGCTAATCCTGCTCAAACACTTCCAAAAAAATTGAAGAGAAGGGCACATCAGTGAACCACTCTATGAGGCTAACATCACCCTAATATCAAAATCAGATAAGGAAGCCACAAGAAAGGAAAATTACAGAGCACTACCTTTTGCAAATGTAGATGTAAAAAGCCTCAACAAAATGTTAGCTCACTGAAAATATCAGGACATTACAAGAATTATATTCCATGATCAAGTTGTATCTATCTGAGGCATGTAAGAATAGTTCATCATAAGAAAATCAACTGATGTAATCTACTACACTAATTAAAAATTCAATAAAGAAAAGGGGCATTTGATCTTCTCAAATGATGCAGAAAAGGCATTTGACAAAATCCAGCTCAATTTCTTGATTAAACCTTTTAGAAACCCAGAAATAGAAGGAAACATCCTCAAGATGATAAAGGACATGAATGTAAAAACCA
This sequence comes from Myrmecophaga tridactyla, assembly GCA_004026745.1. Taxonomy (NCBI): domain Eukaryota; kingdom Metazoa; phylum Chordata; class Mammalia; order Pilosa; family Myrmecophagidae; genus Myrmecophaga; species Myrmecophaga tridactyla. Next base: position 54,904 of record PVIY010013274.1, on the reverse strand, counting down.
CACCTAAACATCATACTCAATGGTGAAAAATATGAAAGCTTTCACATTAAGATCTGGAACAAGATAGGAATACTCACTGTCACCACCATTATTCAACATTGTACTGTAAATTCTAGCCGGAGTACCTAGGCAAGAAAAAGAAGTAAAAGGCATCTAAATTGGAAAGGAAGAAGTAAAATTTTGCTATTTGCTGGTGACATGATCCTATATATATAGAAAATCCAGAAAGATTTAAAACAAAGCCATTTGAGCTAATAAAATAATTCAGCAAAGTCACAAGGTACAATAGCATGCAAAAATCACTGGTGTTTCTCTACGTGAGTCATGAACAATCAGAAGAGGAAATTAAGAAATAAATTCTAGTTACAGTAACAATTAATCAAATATCTAGAAAAAGTTTAATCAAGAATGTAATGGAATTATACACAGAAAATGGCAAAGCATTGCTAAAAGAAATAAAATAAGATCTAAATGAATGGATGGACATTCATGTCCATGGATTGGACAACTAATACATTAAGATGTCCTTTCTACTCAAAAGAATTTATGTATTCAATGCAATCCCAATCAAAATTCCAACAGCCTTCTTCGAGAAATGGAAAAACAAAGTATCAAATTTATGTGGAAGGATAAAGGAACCAAAATAGCAAAAATTTTCTTTAAAAAGAAGAATAAATTAGAGCTCTTACGTTTCCCAATTTTCAAACTTCTTACAAACCTACAGAGGTCAAAATATCAGAGTTCTGGCACAAGGACAGACCTATAGAGCAAAGGAATCAAATTGAGAATCCACAAAAAGATCCTTATATCTATGGCCAATGGATTTTGGACAAGAGTGCCAAATACACACAATTGAGAAAGAATATTCTCTTCAATAAATGGTTCTGGGACAACCAGATATCCTTATGCACAAAAAATGAAGAGTAACCCCTACTACATACCATATAAAAAATTAGCAAAGTATATATAAGAAACAGGACTATAAAACTCTAAGAAGAAAATGTAGGGAAGCTTCTTCAGAACTTTGTATTAGGTGTCATTGTCTCTTAGACTTTAAAACAAAAGCACAACCAAAAAAATGGATAACCGAGATGCCATTAAAATTAAAAACTTATGTACATCAAAGGAGTTCATTATAAAAGTAAAAAAGAAAAGCTACAGAGTGGAAGTAAATACTTGAAAACACATATCTGCTAAGAATTTAATATCCACATTTTATAAACAAATCTTACAAATCAAAACACAACGCATACAATCCAATTTAAACGTGGGGAAAATACTTAAGTAGACATTTCTTCAAAGATACACAAATGACCAGAAAGCACATGAAAAGATGCTCAACATCATTGACCATCAGGGAAAGTCAAATCAAAACCACAATGAGATGCCATACACCCACTAGAATGGCTACTACTAAAAAAATAGGCTGTTGGAATTATGATTGGGATTGCATTGAATCTATAAATCATTTCAGGCAGAATTTACAACTTAACAGTATTTGGTCTTCTAATTCATGAGCATTGACTGTCCTTTCATTTAATTAGATCTTCTTTGATTTCCTTTATTAAAGTTTTCTAGTTTACCATGTATAAGTTCCTTATATCCTTGGTTAAATTTATTCTTAGATATTTGATCATTTTACTTAATATTGCAAATGGAATTTTTAAATTGATATCCTTCTCAGTTTGTTCATTCCTAATGTATAATAACCTAATGATTTTTGCATGTTGACTTTGTACCATGCCACTTTGATGAATTTTTTCAATCTAGTAGCCTTATTGTAAAATTTTTAGGACTTTCTAAATATAGGGTTATATCATCTGCAGATATGGAAAGTTTTACTTCTTCACTTCCAATTTGGATGTCTTTTATTTCTTTCTCTTGCCTAAATAAATGGTCTGACTAGAATTTCCAGTAGAATGTTGAATGTTATTCAACAATGTTTAATAACAGTGGTGTGAGTAGACATCCTTGTATTGTTCCAGATCTTAGAGGGAAAGATTTCATTCTTTCAGGTTTGTATATGATGTTAGTTGTGAGTTTTTCATATATACCCTTTATCATATTGGAGATTTCCTCCCATTCCTAATGTGTAAGTATTTTATCAAGAAAGGATGCTGAATGCCTTTTCTGCATCAATTGAAATGGTCATGTAGTTTCTCCCTTCATTTCATTAATGTGGTTTATTACATTAATTCGTTTTCTTGTATTGAACCACCTTTGCATACCTTTGAAAAAACACACTTAATTTTGATACATAATTATTATAATGTGATGCTGCATTCTATTACCTAGTGATCTAGTTAAGGATTTTTGCATCTATAAGCATTTGGGATATTGTTCTGTGATTTTCTTTTCTTGTAGAATATTTACCTGATTTTAGTAGCAGGATTGTGGCCTCTTATAATGAGCTAGATAATATTCCATCTTGTTCAGTTTTTTGGAAGAGTTGTAGTAGTTTTGGTATTAATTCTTCTTAGAATGTTTGGTAGGATTCCCCTTCTGGTCCTGCACTTGATTCAGTATCTTTACTTATCATTGGTTTGTTGAAATCTTCTATTTCTTTGAGAGTCATCGTAAGTGTGTTTGTTTATAGCAATGTGTCCATTTCATCTATGTTGTCTAATTTGTTGACATAAGGTTATTCATAGTATCCTCTTATCTTTTGCATTTATGGGGGTTAGTAGTATTGTCCCCACACCATTCATTTCTGATTTTACACATTTGAATCTTCCCTCCTTTTTTCTTTGTCAGTATAGGTAAGGGTTTATCAATTTTATTGACCTTTCCAAAGAACCAACTTTTGGTTATGTTAATGCTCTCATTGCTGTTTTATTCTCTATTTCATTTATTTTTGTTCTAATTTTTGTTATTTCCTTTTCCTTTTGCTTTCTTTAGATTTAGTTTGCTGTTCTTTTCTTAGTTCCTCCAATTGTGCAGTTAGGTCGTTGATTTTAGTGCTTTCTTCTTTTTTAATTTAGACATTTAATTCTATAAATTTCCCTCTGAGCATCCCACAGGTTTTGCTATATTGTGTTCTAATTTTTATGTCTCCAGGTATTTACTCATTTCATTTTAACTTTCTTTTTGATCCAATTGGTTGTTTATTAATGGCTTACATAACTTACGTATATATATGGATTTCCAGTTAATCTTTTTAAATTTTAGGATTGTTTTGTGACCCAACATGTGGACTACCCTGGAAAATGCTCGATCCACATAAGAATACTGTTTAGGGATGTGGTGTTCTGTATGCTTGCTAGGTATAATTCATTTATCATATTACCCAACCTCTTAGTTTCCTTATTAATCTTCTGTCTAGATATTCTATCTATTGATGAGAGTGGTGTATTGAAATCTCCAACTATTATTGTGGAGATGTCCATTTCTCCCTTCAGTTTGCCTCACATATTTTGGGACTATGTGGTTGATGGATAGTTCTTCTTGATGGGTTAATATTGCATTAATGTGTAGTGTCATCTCCATCCTTTGCAACAGCTTTTTAATTAAAGTCTATTTTGTCTACTATTAGTATTCCAGCTCTTTTTTTATTACTATTTGCATGAAATACCTTTTTTCATCTTTTCATTTTCCATCTTATTTGTGTCTTTGTGTTGAAGCTAAGTTTCTTGAAAACAACTTATAGTTGAATCATGCTTTTTTATCCAATCTAGGATTTCTGACTTGGATTGGAGAGTTTCATCCATTAGCTCTCAATTTTGTTACTGTAAAGGCGATACTTAATTGAGCTATTTTATCTCTTGGCTTTATGTGCCTTTTTTTTTTGTCTCTCCTTTGTTTCATTGCATCTTCCATTTCTGTACAGTTTATTTTTTTTCTGATTGATCCCTTTCTCATTTTTGTTTTTATATATTTTAAATGTTTTTGGTGGTTATCCTTGGGTTTATGTTAATAACCTATATCTAAAACCTACTAATTTTGAAAAGTTACCAACTTAACTTCAATAGCATACATGTTCTTTCCTCCTATACCCGGCTGTTTCCACTCTTGACATTCTTTTTGTCCCACATTACTTCTTAATATTTTGCATGTCACCATGAGGAAATATTCATTTTAGTTCTTCAATTGTTTTCAGACTCATTTAGGAGTTAAAGAGTAGAGTTGTATATTGAGGATACAGTACTATTGGATTTTACATTTACACTTTTAGTCACTTTTACTGAAAATATTTCTATCTTTCTCCAGTCCACTCTCATCAGTGTTCTTTCAGCCTATAGAACTCTCTTTAGTAATTCTTGTAAAATAGGTCTTTTGTTCACAAACTCTCTGAAATTCTGTTTTTCTGTAAATATTTTAAATTCTCCTTCATTTTTGAAGGAAAGTGTTACAGATAAAGAATTTTGGGCTCGCAATTTTTCTCCTAAATATATCACACCACTGCTTTCTCTCCTCCATGCTTTCTGATGAGAAAGCAGCACTTAGTCTTAAGAAGGATCCCTTGTATGCGACAGATTACTTTTCCTTTGCTACTTTCAAAATTATTTCTTTATTTTTGGCAATTGACATTCCGAATAGCATGCATCTTAATGTAGCTTTATTAGAGATAGTTCTGCTTGGAGTACGTTGCACTTATTGGACAAATATATGCCTTTCATAAGAGTTGGGAAATTTTCAGCCATTATAACCTTATATATTCTTCCTGTCTTGTTTCCCTTCTCTTCTCTTCTGGTACATCCATGATGATATGTTGGTATGCTTCATGCTGTCACTCAAATCTCTGAGACACTGCTTATTTTTATCTCTGTTCTTCTGACTGTTTGATTTCAATTGCATTGTCATCTAGTTCACTGATTCTTTCTTCTGCCTGTTCAAATCTGCTGTTGTATGCCTCTAGTGTATTTTTAAATTTTTATTATTTTGTCTTTCATTCCCATAACTTATGTTATTTTTCCTTTTAAGCTTTCAAATTCTTCTTTATGCTCACACATTGTCTTCTTAATATACTTTAGCTCATATCTGTATTTCCTTACATCTCCTTTAATTGATTTAAGAGATTTATGTGGACTTCTTGAATTACTTGTTCCAAATTCTGTGTCTCCACTGAATTTTTAACTTGTTCCCTTGACAAACCCATATCTTCATGCTTCTTAGTATTGGCTTTTAATTTTTTCGCTGACATTGGTTATCTGATTATTTTGAAATGGCAATTCTAAAGGTCAGTTTTTCTCTCTATCTAGGATTTTATTGTTGATTGGATTTGTGTTAAGGCTCTTTGATGCTTGCTGCAATTTATTTCAGACCTTTAGACTAGCAGATGTTCAACCGTTCAGGTTGTCTCAGCTGTTTTCCTGATTCTTACCTTGGATATGAAACATTATTAATAAAATTCCACTTTTGTACACTTGTTTCACTTCCAAGAGGAAATTTACTTTCCCTCTTCTTTCTCTTTGAATTTTGAACTGTTCTGTTTGTTTTCATGCAGAATTTTCTCCTTGCTCCTATGATTTCTTTATATCTTTTCCTTCACTCAGTGCCCCATTTTCCTTAAAATTTTCAGTTCTGGGACCCCATTCTGTCATATAGCATTCCATTCCTCATTTTCTCCCAGATTTGTATTTTCTGTGAGATTTTCTACTTCAAGTTTTTTCTCTGTTAGTTTGTCCTTCCTGGGGAGCCAGATGGTGTCAATCTAGAAAGGTTTATTTCATGTTTAGGTGGCCCACCATACAGACTGGATTGAGTGTGCTCATGTTTGTCATTGGTTCTTCTATGGTCATTCTTTTCCCCTCCCATTGGAGGGAAGCTATGAGTTTCTGTGGACTTTGATTCCTGTGCATGATATGCATGGGGTTTTAACTCATTTCTGTGAATGCTCTATGGTCAGCTTCTGCAGCATGAAGGAATCCTGCTATGCTGTCTCTGTGTGACTCTCAAACGGTGTAGATGGAGTGAGGTGGAACATTCCAAATCAGCAGGTCTGGTATAAAAATCTCTTCCATTGTTTTGGAGAATATTTTTCTTTTTCTTCGATTCAGCATTTATGAAGTCTTTCTCCATTCTCTGTTGTTTTCCAGAATCCAAGCACGTTGGATTTGTCCTTTTGTTAGTTGATTCTGAGTTTATCCAGAGGGTGGTTTACATCACCATATTGGTGATGTCACCACTCTGCTTTGTGGTTGTGGTTTCACCATTGCTTTTGTATGTAAGATTTAGACACAAAAGCTGATTTGGAGCTTTTGGCCCATAGAGTGTCTATCAACAGAAGTTTCCATTTGCTTCAAGTTTGAATATTTGTTTTTGTTTTTTTTCCACCTGGATGAGTCATAATCCACAGAGAAAAAATATTTCAGGAGTCTGCTTGCAGTGCCTTGCATTATCTTGACAACATGTGTGCATTTGGTGACCTAAGTAGTGTGGGAACCCTTTAATCTTGGTATATATTATGAAATGTGCATATTGCGTACAAATGTATATATGATTTTTATAAATAATAATGACTTGTATTTCACTGCTAACCCCCCATGTACAACTACATCTGTTCTTTATCAAGCAAGAAATTTTCTTTTATCTATATCAGAGTAAATTTCACTTCTTCTATATTAGGGGCTTTTTTTTTTTTTTTCTGTGAGTGGCTATGGCAGAGAATCAGTGAACTGTCCCAGTGGTCCTTGATGCCACTTTTCCATGGGTTTTGGATTATCTGTAATGAAAATTGGTTTACTTTTGGTCTTTCAAATCTCCTACTTAGAATTCAGCTTTCTAGAGCCTTCTAGGTTAACTGGCAAACTTTCTCCTGCTTTTTAGTTAGTCTTTAGAAGCATACTACTCTTCTTACCTTTGTATTCATCATTCGATGGTATTATGGTCCCTTTTCTGAAAATTTAGTGTACTAGTAAACAGAGCTAAACATTAATATTTATTCCAGAATTTTAGATTCATAGTCAATATTTCTAATTGATATCTAAAAGTTTTCTACAGATAGAAATGATCCATTTGCTATATATATTTTTCCATTTGAATGAATTTTTCATAAGCTATCTGAAGTTTGCCAATTGATATAAGATGATCCTTGGGTACTTTGTGTAAATATTTCAGATTGTAGAGTTATAAGCCCTCACTACATTAAATAAGGCTTATTTCATGTGGGACGATGTATAATCTCATTGTGAGAACAGCATTTCAAAGAATGTAATCTAAACATTTAAACTAAGATTTGTTGCCACCTCTTTTCAGGTGACTACCCCTGAAAATTTTCTTCTCTTCTAATAGTAGAATATTTTGAAGAGCTCTATATCACTTTTTATAATTTCACTTGTGACATTATGAAATATCGAAATATTAGCATTAGAAGTATGTTCTGTGTCTCATGCAGCTTTAAATTTTCTTCTCTTCCTCTTTACCTAAGTGCTTGAAATATCAGTGGCTATGTTGTTTCTTGCTCTGAATTCTGTATTTGTAGTTTGAATTTTATCTGGTCTGTCAGGAGATCATTTTATTCTTACCGTGTCTTCTTAGAGTTTCATTAAGAGCAGTTCCCGGTGGTGCATTTGGCATGCTTAGAATGTATAATCAGAATCTTTCAAATTCTAGCTAACTAGGAAGTTCTCCACTCAACGTGTTCTTGGGTGTTTGGCAATTCCTTCCAGGCAGGGAGTTGAATATTAAAGCAGCTTAACTACCCCTTACATGATTTTCCCTTTAGATAAAGCGTATTTGAGAATCCTATAGTTTCTGGATGACTTTTCTGAAAATTTACAGTTCTTTAGCAAAAAAAAGTATGAAAAAGACTTTAGTTCTTGAAAATCTTGTTTTCTGCTTAGAAATGTTTGAAATGTTGAACTCAATAATACTGTTGCATCTTTTATGACCACTTTGTTTCAATACACTGGAAAGAATACTCATTTGTTACATAGGGTTTAATCATACTTGTGAAAACTACTATCTGAAAAGAATAATTGTACAGACATCAAGACTTGTGTGTTTGTGATGTTAATGATTCTTCCTGCTAATGTATTCTTTATTTAGTTTCATATTTATAATTTTTAAATGGACAACTTTCCTGCATTCTGGATATTTAGAGTGTTTTCTTAACACTTAATCATACCATATGCAATTTTATAGGATAAAAACTGAGAAAAAGAGAGTCCAGTATGGTTGGGTATCTTTGTTATTACTTTCATGTGATGTTATATGGGTTATTGTATTAAATTAAGGTGATGAATAAACAATAATCGTGCAAAACACCTGATCAACAATTCTCCAGTACTTTCTTAACAGCATTCAAAATTAAATGTGAGGCCATTTTACTCACATTTGTAAATTTGTTAGTGTATGTTTATGTGTGTGTGTCTGTGTGTGTGTGTATGAGAAAAAGAGAGAGAGAGAGAGAGAGAGAGATGAACCTCTAACAGTGGTTTAGTGGTCTTTATATGAGAATTCTGCACAAAGGGACTTTGTGCGACCATTTAATCCATGAACAAGAATAGGGGTGTATTTACATTTGTTATTGTTTTCTGTTGTCAACTAGATACATTAAGAATAAAGGAATGTTAAGTTATTATTTGTGAATTAAGTTATAAAATTTTCATCGATAAGAAAAGTCAATGCAGTGGCATTATTTAAGTTTTACAGAAAATAACATTGAAAAATATGCTTTACACAAAATAATGCAATAAATCATAAATGATATACTACATGTACCATTTTGTACAAAAATTTTATAACTTTTTAACTGAAATATAATTTGATTACTGTAAAATTCATCATTTAAAATGTACAATTCAGTGGTTTTATAGTTATGCAACCACCACCACTATCTAATTTTATAATATTTTCATCACAGCAAAAAGAAGCTCCACACCCATTGGAAGTTACTTTGCATTCCCTGCTTCTCCCAGGCTCTGGTAACCACTAATCTACTTTCTGTCTCTATGCGTGTATTTTTTCGGGACTTTTCATATAAATGAAAACACACAATAAATGGCTTTTGTTTCTGGCTTTTTTCATTTAGCATAATGTTTTCAAAGATCATTCATGTTAAAGCACGGATCGATGTTTTAGAGTTTATCTCATGTTTCATTTATTTTCAATTTTATTTTAATCTAGTAGCATATATACAACCTAAAACTTCTCCTTTTAAGTCCATTCACATATATGATTCATTGTATTAATCAAATTCATAATATTGTGCTACCAATCACCAATATTCATTATGAAAAGTTTACATACAACCCAAATAGAAATTCTGTACAATCTAAGCATCAACACTCATTCCCTACCTACACCCTGGCCTCTGGTAACTCATATTCTATGAGTTTGCTTATTCTAATTGTTTCATGTCAGTAATAGCATACAATTTTTGTGCTTTTGTGTCTGGCTTTTTTCATGAAACATGATTTGATGATTGGCTTTTCCATTTTTGCAACGAAGGTTGATAGAATTTTGATTGGGAGTGCATTGAATCTGTAAAATTTGGGGGTAAGATTGACATCTTAATGATAGTCTTCTAATCCATGACCATGGAATATTCTTCCTTTTATTGAGATAATTGTTTATTTCTTTAAGCAAAGTTTTGTAGTTTTCCATGTTTAAGTCCATTAAATCCTGGGTTAAATTTATACCTATATATTTGATTATTTAGTTGTTATTGTTAATGATTTTTTTTTCTTTACTTCTTCTTCAGATTGCTCATTGCTAGTATTTAGAAACATTTTTGATGGTTGGTCTTGTACCCTGATGCTTTACTGAATTTATTAGCTTTAGTAGCTTTGTTTTAAAATTTTTTAGACTTTCTCTATTTAAGATAATTTCATCTGCAAATACTGAAAGTTTTACCTTTGGTGATGGTGGTGGTTGTTGGGGTGGGTGGAAGGAGTATCCTTGTTTTGCTCTAGATCTTAGAGAGAAAGCCATCAGTCTTTTTCCATGGAATATGTTAGCACTGGGTTTCTCCTATGTGTCCTTTATAACGTTTAGTATAAACATGATATTCAACTTCTATTCTTAGTATTTGAAATTAGTTGTTATTAAGAAAGGATGTTAGAATTGTCAAATGCCTTTTTTGGGTCTATCAAGATGATCAGGTGTTTTATTTATTTTTCCCCTTCATTTTGTTAATGCAGTGCAATATATTAATTGAGTTTTTATATTGAATCTCCTTCCTAGGAGGGATAAATTCTACTTGGTCATAGGGTATAATTGTTTTAATGTGCTGTTCTGTTTTATTTGCTAGTATTTTTGTTGACATTTTTTGCATGTATATTCATGAAAGAAATTGGTCCGTAATTTTCTTTTCTTTGCTAGGCTTTGGTATTAGAGTGATGTTGGCTTCATAGAATGCTAGGTAATGTTCCATCCTGTTCAATTGTTTGGAAGAGTTCATACAGGATTTCTATGATTGGGAGCATTGGAATTATTGGTAGAATTCACTTGTGAAGTCATCTGGTCCTGGGATTTATTTCTGGGGAGTTTCTTGATGACCAAGTCAATCCTTTTACTTATAATTGGTCTGTTGAGGTCTTCTATTTCTTCCAAAATCAGTGTTGGTTGTTCATCTGTTTCTATGAATTTGTTCATTTAATCTAAGTTGCCTAAAGTGTTTGTATAAAGTTGTTCATAGTATCCTTTGATGGTCCTTATTATTTCTATGGGATCAATAGAAATGCTCCCCCACATTTGTAATTTTAATTATTTGCACCCTCTCTCTTTTTTATTTGTCAATCTAGCTAAGATTTTGCCAATTTTATTGCTCTTTTTAAAGAACCAAATTTTAGTTTTGTTAATGTTCTCTATTTCATTTATTTCCAATTAAGTTTTGCTATTTCTTTCCTTCTGTTTGCTTTGGGTTTAATTTGCTGTTCCTTTTCTAGTTACTACATGTATGTAGTGTGGTCTTTGATACTGCTCCTTCATCTTTTTTAATATAAGCATTTGAGGCTATAAATTTCCCTTTGAGCACTGACTTCACTGCCTCACTTAAATTTTAATATGCTATGTTCTCATTTTCATTCATCTCAAGATACTTACTGATTTCACCTCTAATTTCTTCTTAGAACTATTGATTGTTTAAGAGTGCATTATTTGACTTCCATGAATCTGTGGATTTTTCAGTTGTCTGTGTATTATTGATTTCCAGCTTCATTCCACTATGGTAAGAGAAGATGCTTTGTATAATGTCAAACTTTTAAAATTTATTGAGGCATGATTTTTGGCCCATCATATGGTCTGTCCTGGACAGTGATCCACATGCACTTGTGAAGATTGTGCATCCTGCTGTTTTGCAGTGCAATGCTCTGCATGCCTGTTAGGTCTAGTTCATTTATCATATTATTCAAGTTCTCTGTTTTCTTATTTGATCTTCTGTCTAGATGTTCTATCTATTGATACAAGTGGTTGATTGAAATCTCCAATTAGTATTGTAGAGGTGTCTGTTTCTCCCTTCAGTTTTGCCAGCATTTGCTGTATGTATTTTGGGGCACTGTTGTTGGATGCACAAATAAAAAGTGAAAAAAAAAGATGTGATATAGAGAAAAACAAACAAAATGACTGAATCAGATATTGAGCTTACACTGATAGCATTGAATATTAATGGATTAAACAGCCCATTAAAAGACACAAATTGGCAGAATGAATAAAAAATCTGATCCAACTAAATATTCTTTACAAAAGTATATGTTAGAGACAAATACACAAATATTTTGCACATAGAAAAGGAAAAATACTACCCATGAAAATAGTAGCCAACAGAGAGCAGTAAGTAAAGCCCTCAATTCCTCTATATCTTTACCAATACCTTCCTTTTTTTTTTAATTTTACCCATCATAGTGGGTGTGAAGGAATATCTCGCTGTGGTTTTAAGTTGCATTTCCTAAATGGCTCACAACACTGAACACCTTTTCATATGATTATTGCCCATTTATATGTAATCATTGGAGAATAAACTATTTTAATGATTTGTCTATTTTTAATTGGTGGATTGAAATTTATAATTGAGTTATAGGAGTTCTTTATATATTCTGTTTATGTCTATTATATGATATGTGATTTGCAAACACATTCACATTCAGCAGTTGCCTTCTCACTTTATTAATGGTGCCCTTTGTAGCCTAAAAGTTTTAAATTTAAAAATAAACTTTAATTGAATTTTTTCTTCTTTTGTCACATACTTTTAGTTTCCTATCTATGAAACCACTGACTGTGCCAGGGTCCACTGTGTACTCCCATGTTTTCCTTTAAACGTTTTAGAGTTTATACCTTTTATTTAGGTATTTATCCATTTTGAGTTAATTTTTATACATGGCTTGAGGTAGGCATCAAACTCTATTTTTTTGCATATTGCTATCTAGTCTATCAACACCATTTGTTGAAAAGACTCTTTTTTTTTCCTGATTGAATTGTTTTGACAACTTTTTCAAAAATCAGTTGACTATAAATGTAAGGGCTTATTTCTAGATCATCAGTTCAATTCTATCCCATTGATCTGTATGTCTAATTTTGTGCTAGTACCATATAGGCTTGATTATTGTAGCATTTCAGTAAATTTTGGAATAGTGATGAGTGAGTCCTCCAACTTTGTTCTTCTTTTTCAAGAGGGTTTTGATGATTCACAATCTCTAACATTTCCATGTTAATTTTAGGACCATTTTGTCATTTTCTAAAATTAAAAAAATGGAACTTTGGATTTTGATTTATATTGTGCTGTGTATGTAGATAAATTGGATAGTATTTTCATCTTAACAATGTGAAATCTTCAACATTATCAGAAGATGCTGTTCCATTTATTTTATACTTATTCAATTGATTTTATCTTTGTTTTCTAGATTTCAGTGAACAAAACTTGCCCTTCACTTATTAAATTTATTCCAAAGTATTTTATTATTTTGATGCTATTGTGAAATGAATTCTCTTAATTTCATTTTGGATTGTTGTTTGCTAGTGTATTTTTATATTTTGCTATTATATCCTGTGAGCTTGCTGAACTATTTTATTAGTTCTAATTTACTTTGTGGCTCCCTTAGCATTTTCTATATACAATACCATGCCATTTGTAGACAGTGATTATTTTACATCTTCCTTTCCAATCTCTATGCCATTATTTCTTTTATTTGCCTTTATGCCTGTCTGGAACCTTTAGTACAAGGTAGAAAAGAAGTGACAGGTTGATATAATACAAGGATCTTGACATCAGATGACTTCTCCTCCTTAGAAAATGCCCATTCTCTTCTTCATATGAGTATATACTTTCACTACACATTGGAGTTTTGAGCTGTACACATTGACTGTCCTCAGGTTCTTTCCAGCAGCTGACTCAAAAACCTTCATGACATCAGCCCCTAGTAAAGGTCTTGATTTCTCTGAAAATTCCTGGGGCTCTCCAGCATCCAGCCAGGAATTCCCAGAGCTCTGCAGCATAGAGCAGAAAATTCCTGGAGCTCTGCGGCACCAAGCCCAGGACCTCTGGGGCTCTCTGGCATGGAGCCAGAAATTCCCAGGGCTCCCCAACATTGAGCTTACTAAACTATTTGTCATAAAGAAAAAAAAAAAAAGAGTCCAGGTTGAGGAAGCGCTCCTCCATTCCTAGTTATTGAGTGTTTTTATTGTGAAAAGTAGTTGGATTTTTGCCATATGCTTTTCTCTGTGTCCATTGAGATGATCATGTCATCAATGGCCTGTATTCTATTAATATAATGTATTACATCAATTGATATTAAACTTTCCTTACATTCTTGAGATAAAACCCATTGATCATGGTTCATAATCTTTTTATATGTTGCTGAATTCAGTTTTCAGTATTTTCCTGATGTTTCTTCTACGTATAAAATTAAAGGATATTTGTCTATTGATTACTTCTCTTGTGGAATATTTATTTATTTTGGTATCAGGATGATACTTACATCATAGAATATATTTTTCCTCTTCTATTTTTTAGAGAGTTTATGAAGAATTGGCATTAATTTTTCTTTAAATTCTTGGAGAATTATCTAATGAAGTTACCTAGACCAGGATTTAGGGTTCTTTTTTTGAATTTGGGAGGGGAGAGGAGTTTTAGAATTACTTATTCAATCTCTTTACATTTCATAGGTATGTTCAAAGTTCAAAGTTCATCTTGAATGAGTTTTGGTGGTTTAAGACTTTATAAAATTTGTGCATTTCATTTATGCTATCTACTGTATTGACACACAGTTGTTAATAGTATCCCTTATAATTATTTTGCTTTCTGCAAGATCAGTATTAATTGACTTTTGGGCAATTAGCAGTGGTTTGATTGTCTAGTTTGGCCAGTGGTAGCACCGGTATTTCATTGCCTAAAATTTTCCCCCTTAGGGGTAAAGAACTCTGGAAATTTTCTGCTTCATGGATACCCATAATATTTAAGGTAACATGTTTCTACATATACTAAGGCCAAGAAGTGAGGCACCTCCAGTATCAGTCTACTTTACTTCAAAGTCCCAGATGTTACTGATAGTGATCAAGGCATTTGTTTTACTTCTCAGAATACATGACCCTGGGCTTCTGAACAAAGCCTTCAATGGAACATTCATCTCTCTTAGTGGCCTCGGATTACAGGCCTCATAGAGTGCTATAAGTTTTGGCAAATTAAGTTCAAGTGCAATTAAATGTAAATGAATAGATATTTCCCAATGAAGATTTATAAGTGGTGAATAAGCACATGAGCAGATGCTCAAAATAATTAGTAATCAGAGAAATGTAAAACAAAACTACTTCACACCTATTAGGATGGCTAATATGGAGATGTCAAATAATACTGTGTTGATGAAAATATGGGACTATTTAAACCCCCCTATATTGCTTGTAGGAATGTAAAATAGTGAAAGCACTTTGCAAAACAGTTTGACAGTTTAATAGTGATTAAGCATGGAGTTAATATTTGATCCCATAATTGCACTACTAAACATATACTTGAGAAAGTGAAAACATAGAGAGTACACATGGACATTTGTATATAAATGTTTATACCATGATTATTCATAAGTGCCTATAGGTAAAAATAACCTAAAGGCTCATCAGCAATAAATGGAGAAGCAAAATGTTATGTAGTCATACAATAGAATATTATTCAGCCATAAAAAGAATAAATACTGATATACTACAAACTAATGAAACAAAGTATTATGCCAAGTGAAAGAAATGAGTCTCAAAATAACATATGGCATATTTTTCCTTTGATATGAAATGTCCGTGTTCTAGTTTTCTAGCTGCCAGAATGCAACACACAACAGACAGATTGGCTTTCAATAAAAGGGTATTTATGTAGATAATGTATAGTTCTTCAGAGGAAAGGCAGCTAATTTTCAACTGAGGTTCTTTCTTATGTGGGAAGGCACAGGATGGTCTCTGCTGGCCTTCTCTGTAGGCCTCTGGGTTCCAACAACTTTCCCTAGGGTGATTCTTTTCTGCATCTCCAAAGGCCTGAGCTGAGCAGCAAGTGCTGAGATGAAGTGTGCTGAGCTGCTTGAGCTGTGCTACGTTGAGCTCTCTCCTTTAAGCATCAGTCAATTAAATCAAACATCATTCATTGCAGCAGGCACGCCTCCTAGACAACTGAAGATGTAATCAGCAACGGATGAGGTTCACATGCCATTGGCTCATGTCCACAGCAATAGAACTAGGCACCTTCACCTGGCCAAGTTGACACCTGGATCTAACCACCGCAGTCAGTAACAGGGAAATGCATAGAGATCGAAAGTAGATGAGTACTTACTTAGGGCTGTTAGAGCGAGGGAAGTTTGGAGAAGGGGCAGTGATAACTAAAGTGTACAAGATTTTTTTTTGAGATGATAAAATGTTCTAAAATTGACTATGGTGTTGGTTTAACATATCTGTGATTTCATCCTAAGTATCATCGCGTTGAATAGTTTAAATGTATGAATTGTGGACTATCTCTTAATACAATTATTAGAAAAATGGTGAAGAAGAAAATATGTAACACCACTGGAGAAATATAAATCTTTGTCAAAGAGCCAACATAAGAATAGCAGATGATTTCTCAAAAGAAATAATGTAGATCAGAAGAAAATAGACAGAAATCTTACACACCTGAAAAAATATCCTATGAACTAGAATTCTCCATATAGGAAAAATTCTTCAAAAATCAAAGGGAAATCAAAATATTTCCTACTATAAAAATGAGAAAATTTGTCAAAAGCAATTCTCCACTAAATATTTTCTTCATGCAGAAAGAAATGATGCACTAAAGAATTTCAAACGCACAGGAAGTTAAGATTGATGAAAAAGTTTAAATATATGGGAAATATAAATAAATAATACATTAAATAATCATGAAATAATGCTGAACTGTGGGAAATAATATGTATAGTTATAATTCATGATAATAATATCATAAAGGCCTGGTAAAAATAAATGAAGATAAAGTATCCAAAATATAGTGACTTTTAATCATTATAATTAAAACTGTATAAATTGGTTTAACATGATATAAATGACTACAAAACAGAAAAGAAAGGACAAATGTTGTACCATATATTAGTACAATTTTTATGATATCCCTATAGAAGATACAAATTACTCTTCTCATCTACTCACTCCATAAACCAAACACATTTTAATGCATATTCTAGATATTCATGGGAAAGATAAAGCAATAACTTTCCAGAACATAATGTAGAAGAACATGTTCATGACCCTGGAATAGGGAAGTATTGTTTAAAGCTAACACCAACACCTTTTATCATAAAGGAAAATATTGATAAATTGGACCATATTAATTGAACCAATAGACACCATTAGAAAAGCAAAAAGCAAAAATTTACAGAAAATGAAAATATATCTGCAAAAATATAAATACATCTTTTATTATATATGTGTGAAAGAAATAATTATGAAAATCATTCAGAGACTTGAACAAAATAGAATATCCAAATGGCCAGTGTATTCATGAAACGCTAATCACACTCATTGGAAATCAGAAAGATACAAATTAAACCGAATACCTGTACCCACACACTGTAGTCGTTAAAATTAGTCTGACAATATCAAGTGTTATGTAGGCTGGAAGCAATAGCAGCCTGGAGTTGGAAATGTGAATAGGTATAACTCTCTTTGGTCCACATTCATTTAATAAGACCTATTAAATGAATAGTCCTAATTTGATTTACTAAAGTTGAATGTACACATAAAATATACCATAATGCCAGCAGAAATGCACCTATCACGTTCGGAAATAGACAGCTATAAAATGGTAATGGCATAATTATTCATTATTCATGGTATTCAAACTTTGAAACAGACCAAGTGTTCACGAAAAGTGAACAGATAAATAAAAATGTTGTTGTATTCATACAATGGGATAATATATGACAATAAAACTGAATGAATTACTATTACATGAATATGATATAGTGTTGGAAAAATACAAAAAACGTAATATTGAATACAAGAAAGTAGACACTAAGGTAGACTTACTATTTAAATCCATTTATGTAAACTGTAAAATAGCCTAAATTATCAATAGTTTTAGAAATCAGGTAGTTGTTGCCTTTCTGTAGGGGTGAGGAAGTGGAAAGAGATATAAGAGCTTCTGGGATGCTATTACTATTTTATATATATTATATATTATATATTGAACAAAAGAGAATATCCAAATGACCAGTGTACTCATGAAACACTAATCAAACTCACTGAAAATCAGAAAGATGCAAAGATGTTGGGGTTTTATTACTATTTTATATATTGATTTGAGTGAAGTTTCCTTGGATAATTTATTGGATAATTTATTGGATAATTAATTTAAGGAAACTTAAGACTCAGGCATTTTCCTACATTAGTGATTTTCTTGAATAAAAATAATTTTAAAAATCACCACAATTAATAGCAATGTTTGTACTAAATGAAATAAAAGAGCCAATTGTGTGTAATTGCTTGTCCATCTACTATAATGCATGATTTTACCTAGTTTTGTTTCTCTTGGCAACATATTTATAGTATCCAGTTTTCTTTATTTCTTCATTATTAGTACCATTTTAAAAAGTAATCTACTGTGTGGTGCGAAGGTGGCTCAGTGGCAGAATTCTTGCCTGCCTTGCTGGAGACTCACGTTCAATTCCTGGTGCCTGCCCATGCAAAGAAAAACAAAACAACAAAGTAATCTACTAATACAGAAGTTAGTACTGCCAAATGAAATACAGGTCATTCTGTTGAATATAAATGTATAGATTTCAGATAAGTAACTACATGATTTTTTAGGATTTTAATAATGCTAAGAACAATTAGCAAGTATTATAATTCTGTAATATACATTTCAACAGTCACCTCTGTTTTGTTTTTGTTTAGTAAAAAGCAAATAACCTATTCCTTTATCTCTGAGTTATAGTATTTTATATTTGTTTTCTACAACATAAGTTCATTTGTATTGGAGCTAATGATTTGGAGTAAGCAGGGTTCATTGGCCTTGATCAATGGATAACAAAAGAGGAAATATTACAGCAAAAGCAACAGCTCTTTGAACTTAAGTCATTGAACCAACGATTTTCTAATGGCCAAAATGATACAGAAACTTCAGTTGTTTAGGTGTCTGTTTTTAGTCAGGTTATTAAAAACCCAATATTTATAATGGTCGCTAAAACTCAGTAAATGAAGTTGGATAGACAGGCCGAGACAAAAACAAAAATTACAGTGCATAGTTACAAGGGCCAGTCTATGAAAGCTGGTGTCAGTAATTCATTCAACATAATTGCACCAAAAGGTGAGAAAAGTATCAAGGATTAAATGGAACGAGTGGACAAAGCTTTCTGTTGTGGGAGTTAGTAGCAGAGAACTTGAGTATCTAGTCATGGGTCTAGGATTCAGGTGGAATTCCAGTTGCAATGTTTCTAAGAGAGATCCTGCATGAAAACAGAAATTAAGACAGAAAAGAGTATTCAATTTAGAAAATATTTAGTGAATCTATTATTTACAAAGCAGTACCTATGGAAATAGCAAAGTTTCATCAAAAAGGGATTGATCCAGTAAGAGAAGCACATAATGATAAAGAAAACCCAAAAAATATCTATAATTAGATGATATGGGACATTCCAAAGGCCAAGAATCAGACAACCTAACTGTTAGATGACCACTTTCATTTTTATAAGCTGTATTTAAATAGAGAATTTTGTTCCTTTGTTTGACTTGTATTTTCTAAGACAAGTGTAGAAAACATTCCAATATAATGCCATAGCTGTCTCTCAACAAGTGCTTCGATTTGAGCTTCACTTTCATTCTGAAGCATTTCCAGACTCATATAGATGTCTTCTCATCTCCACAACTTCTTTTTGCTTCTGCCATCTTTTATTCAAACTTCTTTATAGAATCCATAATAGTTAATTCCACGTTATGTCTATGAACGCATCAAGAATCTAAGTCCCTGAAGACAAGAACTTTAATCAGATATCTGGATTTTAAAATACAAAGATTTTTTTTTCTTTTTTATGAAATCTTTTTAAAATGGACATCTGAGAGAAAGATTTGCAAATGATACTTTGAATATCAATTTAAGCAAGAGATTTGTGGATATTTGCTCTTATTGTTCAGAATTTTCTTGCTAGCACTAGCTTTAGGAAAAATTACTATCTAAAGATAATGTACTTTATTATCTACCTATTTTTTTTAAATCTCCTTTAGGAGATTTAACACTTATTAAGGTGTTTTATGGCCTATAAACCAACCCTATCTGAAACCCTTAAGCAAACATATATTTTTAGAATTCATATCTCTCATTGTTATTATTATTATTATTTGCATGGGCAGGCACTGGGAATGTCATTATTATTTTAACAGGGTAAAAAAGGGACTATAACATTATGCAAAACTACAAAGTGTCTGGGGGAGCACCCCTCATCAAACACATTAATATTTTGAAATAAAATGTATGATACTAACATTATATGGGTGAAACAAAAATTATAAATTACTTCAGGTCAGATTTGCTGCCAAACAAGTATTGGTACCAAAATTATGGAAAAATATTGTACTTAGGGTTTATTATTCAAAAATTACTGTGACCTATACATTCTTTGTCACATACCAGCCACTGTGCTACTTCCTTTTGGGTCAACAACTTGCTCTGTAAAGAGTATGTAAATATTTTTAGGAAATCTGAAGTTTAGATGCAAATAAGTAGCCCAAGCTGACATATCATGTAGGAAGCAGAGGCCAATAACTTTCCATGATTCATTCAGATGCCACTGAGTTCCTGATATCTTCTTCAAGCTCCAGAGTGTTCTCAGTGCCTCTGGGCTGGCCAACTCTCTCCAATTTCAGTATCACAATGACAGTTTCATGCTACAAGGTTAATATTATGTGTTTGTCCTCTTCCTCACTATATCCAATTATTTCATCTCTAAGGATGCTGCTTCAAGCTAACTCATTAAAAATAGACTTTTTTATAATTAAAGATTTATGAAATATATAGACTTCACTGTTATACTTACCAAAAGCCCATTTGATTTCCTTAAAGGAATTGATCTCAAAGATCTTAAAGAGAATACTAAAACTTATCAGTATAAGTTTTGACAGGGATGCTTTCAGTCCTTTAAAAACACGACACATAAAAAATCTTTTTGAAATATTGTTTTAGGAAGATAATTAAAACTTGGACAATTTCATAGATTAAGTTTAGGCTTTCAAAATTCCTCTCCAAATATTGGTAGCACTTATTGAGATGCCCTCGTCGTTTTTATAGTCCTTATCCTCTCTCATTCATCTATAGAATTATGTGCATTGCGCATTCCATAATTACCAAGATCTATTTGATTCTACAACCTTAATATTTCTTTATTATTCTCTGAATCACTGGTAATAAAACTGCCATAAATATATAACGTCTGTGTTTCACCTTGTACTGGCTAAAGAAAGGATATTGCCTAAATATCTTTGCAAAATGACCACTTGCAATGATTAGGTAACTACTTCCAAGCAGTATATTGTTTAGTAATATCAAATAAGTGTTATTTTATCTATATAGAATAGATTTGATGTTTTGTTTGTTACTGATTTCACTGAAGTAAATGGATGTACATGCTTGAGATAGATACCAGCCGTGGAAAATCTTGCAGAATTAACTTAATGAATCAGTGTACTAATGAATACGTTGACTTTCCCATTGTGCTGGAAAAACCACTCATTCTGCTGTTAGACTTATTGTTATTTGCAAATAGAAATGCTCTCTCCAGAGCTAGTTGGAAAAGGAAGGGGACCTTGGGCTATTCCTTGAGCTGGTATGGCCATATTCCATCTCACTTGATAGAGGGCTTCTAACTTACATATAGGTAAATTGAAGAGAGGAAGTCAAAAAATTCCAAAACAGAATCCTCAGGCACAACTGGGATTTATGAGACAGTATGGCATAAAATTATGTTCAGTTATGAATAGGTAGGACAATCAATTGATCTATTTCCCTGTATATTGCCCTTAGAGCACTGAAGAATAACCAAAAGAATAGCAGGACATGAATATAAGAATTTTAGTTGATGTTTTTGGCACTAGTGATGAAAGTCAATTACTGTGCAGATTTAAACTATTCTTTGAAAGAGTCATGTTTGACAAACTCTCTGCCTATATAAATAAAGCCATCCAGATGGGAATGAGGATTGAAGAAAAATAGAAGAGAAATACTAAATTACATTGCTCTTGAAACCTTTAACCAGTTGCTTTAAAAATTTTGTCCAACAGCTTTGCCTTGCTTTTTGATATTCTGAAATGATCTTGACAAAATTTTGGTGGCCCATGCCAAATCTCTGAAATATATGCTTCATTTCTCCTCATTTGCCTTTTTGCCGATACTTAGTATTCTAACTCAATGCAAATGCCTGGCAGTAAAATTGGAAGATATATAAATCTATAGCTAACCAGATTTCTATCTGGATTTTTTGCAAATACTAGTTGGAAATATGTTTAAGTTAGAGCTTGGAGGTAGTTTTTTCCTTTGTATGCTGTATGGCCGTGGTTACATTCCGTTCTTTTTCCATGTGAATATCCCCTTATTGCAGCACCATTTGCTGATTTTTTTTTGTTTGGTTTGGTTTTTCATTTGTTTGTTTGCTTGTTTGTTTGTTTTGGGAAGTTCATGAATGGGAATTGAACCCGGCTCTTCCGCATGGCAGGTCAGAGGAGGTAGTTTGACTTTTGAAACAATGAAGAAACTGTTCCTAATGCAATTAGCTTTGCTCTGTGTCCATCTTTGATTTATTCAATATAAACATGTTTATTGAGGCATCGATCTATGGAAATGCATCTGTGAGAAAAATAGAGGTAAAAAAAGTCCTGCCTTTGTGAAGCTTACATTATTGGAATCATGAAGAAATAATATAATCAAATTACTGGATTGCTTAAGCTATTCATCTTCATATATCTGTATTTTTACTTATTCTGAACATCCAAAGTAATGATTAGTAATCTAATTGAATAATAGTTAACAATGTGCTATAATTAGTACAGGTCTGAGAAAATTTCTTTGAAAATAAAATAAAGAAATGTAAAGAGAAGAAATGGAAGTAGGAAAGGAGGTGGAAGAAGAGGAGGGGAAGGAAAAGAGGATGAGGAAAGAGGTAAAGAAGAGAAATAGAGGAAGTGGAAGAAAATACTCTCAAATTTGCCAAGAATGGTTTCATTATTTAAAGCAATTGATATTTCCTTTACTATTTGGGGAAATAGTTTGCTAAATTTGTGCTTTGGGCAATTTCAGTTCTCTCATACTGTTAGTAAAATTAATTCATTTTCATTGGAAAGCAATTAGAAGTAAATCTGAGTTCAGGAATTGATATTAGTCTGCCTACCCTATTTCTCTAGTGCTAAGCTTTGTTTGGTTTATTCATTTGACTTGTAAAAGTAAAAAATCATCTCCTGAAATGCATACGATATAACGAATATCGATATTTGCCTCCAACTTCTAGAGTTGGGAGGATAGCTAAAAAGCTATGAAACTTTCCTTTAAAGTAATAAAATGTAAAGATTGTTCAAAATACTTATGAGTAAACATATGTATAACATGTCTATAAATATCACATATGACAGCAACTTGGATTTACCTACTGATATGTCTACTTGGGTAGGGGGTGGGAAAATTATTTAAAAACTTAGAAATATTCCTTGCTGTAAAGCCTATTCTGAGTGCAGGTTTTAGACAAAATAATTGTCTGTATTTTGTTGAGGGCAGTGGTTATCAACATCTGTGATCACAAAACATTCCAACTAAATATTTATCAAAGAAGAGAAAAATGAATCTTTTAAAAACCAAAACAAATGGGAATTTGGGGGCAAAGCCCAAGGTCATTACCTGAATCAAAATAGTCTTGTAGTGTCATATGATTAAAAGTAAAAATTTAGATAGGTTTTATTTTCTATATCTTGATACAATATTTTCCTAAACTTGCATAGACTCAGACTTAAAGAATATTGAAGTAAATGGCCTGTTCATCTATATGTAAAAAAATTTTCCCAGATTTTTCTGATTTAGCAAGTTGAAAAATACCATAATCTACTTGTATTAGTTTTACTATGAAAGCAATGTCTTCCTGTAATGTCTGAATGAAATGATACTAGTTTCCGTGATGCACATGTGACTTCCTGCAGCAATGCTTGGGCATCTCAAACATTAATGTGTATGTGATTCATCTGCAGACTTTGTCAAAATGCAGGCTATGATTCAGTTGGTCCCAGGAGGATTGGGAGTGCATTTCTAACAAGCTCCCAATGGATGCAATTGATGATGGAATGATGGCCCAGCAAAGGGTCACCCAAAACAGTTTAGAAGCTGGAAAAAAAACCTGGTTGTTTTATTTTTTTGATATTCTTTTACTGAGGTAGAATTCATGTAATATAGAATATTGATTTGAAAGTGAGTGATTCAATGGCATTTAGTACTTACACAATTTTACCATCACCCATATCTAGTTCCAAATATTTTCATCACCCCAAAAGGAAACCCCACACACATTAAGTTATTCCCATTCCCTACTTTCCCCTAGTCCCAGACCAAACATCAATATTTATTGTCTTTATGGATTTACCCATTCTAAATATTTCATATAAATGGAATCATACAATATGTGATATCTAGCTTCTTTCATTTAGTATATTGTGTTCAAGGTTCATCCACACTGCATCGTGTCAGAACTTCATTTCCTGTATGGGCTGAGTAGATATTCTATTGTACATGTATACTACAATTTGGGTATCTGCTTAACCATTAATGGGCATTTGTTTCAGCCTCCTGGCTGTTGTCAATAGTGCTGCTATGAACATGCATATTCATGCATTTGTTTGAGTAGCAAAATGTTTTCAATTCTTTTGAGTATATATTTAGGAATGGAATTGCAGGCTCATGTGATAAGTCTATGTTTAGCTCTTTCAGATACTGCAAAACTGTTTTGCACGGTGACTGAACCATTATGTATTCCTATCAGCAATGTATAAGTGATCTAATTTCTCCCCTAATCAATACTTAATTTTCATTTTAAAAAATTATAGCCATCCTAGTGGGTGTGAAGTGGTACCTACTTGTGGTTTTGATTTGTCGTCCCAAGTGACTGATGAACTTGAGAATCTTTTCACATGCTATTTAACCATTTTTACAACTTCTTTTGAGAAATGTTTGAATCCTTTGCCTTTTTAAAATTGGATTGTTTCAGTTTTTATTGTTGTTGCAGTTACAGATTTGTAAGAGTTCTTTATGTGTTCTAAATAGTAGATCCTTATCAGATATATGTTTCGCAAATATTTTCTCTTATCCCATTGATTGTCCTTAGACTATCTTGATAATGCCCTTTTATAAACAAAGGTTTTTTTCTATTCTAATGAGGTCCAGTTTATCTTTTTTTATTCATTTATTTTATTTTACTGCTCACTGTTGATGTCAAATCCAAGGGTCCTTTGCCAAATTTAAGATCAAGGTTTACCCCTATGTTTTTTCTGAGATATTTATAATCTTAACTCCAATTTTTTGAAATTGATTGATTTTGAATTAATTTTAGGTATAGTGTATATAGGGATCCAACTTCTTCCTTTGCCTGTGAATATCTAATTGTTCCAGCCCTCATTCAGTGTTCTTGGCATCCTTGTGGAAAATTGGTCATAAATGTGCAGGATGAATTCTGGACTCATAAATTCATTCTGTTGGACTAAATGTGTATCCCTATGCTGGTACCAGAGTGCTTGGTTTACTAAGGATTTGTAGTAACTTTTGAAATCGGAAAGTGTGAGTCCTCCAACTTTGTATTTTAAAAGTATGTTTTGGTATTCAATACCCTTTGAAATTCCATACAAATTTGAGAATTTGCTTTTTCATTGTTGGAAAAAAAAGCCACTGTGATTTTGATAGGAATTGCCTTGAGTTTGTAGATCACTTTGGGTAGTGTTGCCATTTTAACAATATTGTTTTCCAATCCATAAGTATGGGATGTCCTTCTATTTATCTAGATCTTCTTTAATATATTTCAACAATGTTTCATGGTTTTCATTATACACGTATTTTACCTCCTTTGTTAATTTTATTTCTAGGTATTCTGTTCTTTTGGAAGCTATTGTCAATAGAATTGCTGTCTTAATTTCTTTTTGTATTGTTCATTGCTATTGTATATGGATGCTGATCATATCTTGCAACTTTAATTTGTTTATTAGCTCCAGTACATTGTGTGTGTATATTTATGTCTTCTTATTTTCTCTATATAAGTTCATGTCATCTGCAAATACATATGATTTTTACTTCTTCCTCTCCAATTTGGATGTTTTTAATTTCTTTTATTTGTCTCATTGCTCTGGCTAGAACTTACAAAGAGTGGCAAAAGTTTCCATCCTTGTATTGTTCTTAAAATTAGGGTAAAAGATTTCAGTCTTTTACTATTAAGTATGATCTTTAACTCTGGGTCTTTCATAAATACCTCTTATCACATTGATGAGTATTTTTCTATTCCTAATTTGTTGGGGTTTTTTTACTATGAAAGAGAAGTAGATTTTCTCAAATGCTTTTCTACATCAATTTGTATGAACATGTAAGTTTTTTTCCTTCATTCTGGTAATAGCATGTATTACAGTGATTGATTTTCTTAGGTTGAAACACCCTTAGATTGCTGTGATAAATCCCATTTGGTCATGGTGTATTATTCCTTTAATGGGTTCTTGGATTCAGATAGTAAGCATTTTTTTTTGAGATTTGCTTCAACTATATTTCATACAGAATATTAGTTTGTGGTTTTGTTTTCCCATGATATCCTTGTCTGGCTTTTATCAGGGTAATACTAGCTTTCTAGAGTGAGCTAGAAAGTAGTCTTTCCTCTTCTATTTTTTTGGAAAACTTTGAGAGGATTTGTGTAATATTTTTTGTTTGGTAGGAGTCACCACTGAAACCCTCTGCTCCTGGACTTTTCCTTATTGGAAGGTTATCACTGACTCAATCTCTTTACTTATTGTAGGTCTGTTTAGATTTTCTATTTCATCTCAAGTGAGTTTTAGTAATTTGTGTATTTAGAGGAATTCATTCATTTAATCTAGGTTATCTACTCTGTTGGCATACAGTTATTCTTATTATGTTCTTATAACCTTTTCAAATTCTGTATGGTAGAGTAGTATCCCCAATTCAATGTTTTATTATAGTTACTGGCATCTTCTTTCTCTTTGTTTTTGTCATTCTAGTCAACGATTTGCCAATTTTGTGGATCTTTTCAAAGAACTAGGATATGATTTCATTGATTCTCTCTATGGCTTTTCTATTTGTTATATTATTTATCTCTCCTCTAGGTTTATTATTTCTTTTTTTCTGCATGGTTGGTATTTAGTTTGCTCTTCTAGTATGTTAAGTTGTAAAGTTAAACTATTGATCTTAAATATTTCTTCTTTTTTAACATATGCAATTACCACTATAAATTCCCCTCTGAGCACTGCTTTCACAAATTCCCATAGGTTATGGTAGGTTGTGTTTTCTTTTAAAATTGTCTCTAAGTATTTTATAATTTCCCCATGATTCCTACTTTTAATCTGTTGGTTGTTAAATTATATATTGTTTAGCTTACACATAATTTTGAATTTTCCAACTTTCTTTCTTATTGAAGTCTAGCTTTATTCCGTTGTGGGTGGGAGAGATAATTATTAAGATAACTTTTTAAACCTTGAGCCTTGTTTTGTGGTCTAATATATGGTCTATCCTTGAGAATGCTCTGTGTGCACATGACAAGAATGTGTGTATGGCTGTTTTGGGGTGGCGTGTTGAGTGTATGCTTGTTAGCTCTACTTTGCTTGTATTGTTGCTCATGTTCCCATTTTTTTATTGATCTACCTAGATGTTTCCTCTATCATTGAAAGTGGGCTATTGAATGCTCCTATTATTAATGTACATTAGTGTTTACTATCCATGCTTGCTTTCTATATTTTGGAAATGTAGTGTGTGGTGTGCTTGTGTTTGTACTTGTTATGTTTGATGAATTGACTGTTTTATCAAGATATAACATCTTGTTTCCTCTTGTAACAATTGCTTACTTAAGTCTACTTTAACATTTATATAGTCACCCAAGCACTTCTTTGATTACCTTTTTTGTTTCCTTTCTTTCTGTTCCTCAATTTGGGAAAATTTCAATTGACTAATCTTCCAGTTCACTGATTTGAAAAAAAAAAATCTGCTTGCTCAAATCCTCTTTGAATCCTTTTGTTCATTTTACTGATAGTACTTTTCTGCTTCAGAATTTTTATTTGGTACATTTGTATACTTTATATCTCTTTACTAATTAATAGTTTCTCTTTGTTCCTAAATATTATTCTGATTTCCTTTAGTTCTCTGTTCATGGTTTCCTTTAGATCTTCGTGCATATTTAAGATAATTTATTAAAGTCATTGTCTACTATGCCCAAAATCTCTGCTTTCCCTAAGAAATCTTTTTTTATTAATTTTTCCTTTTAATGGCCATGCTTTCTTGTCTATTTCCTTGCTTTGTAATTTTTATTGAAAATTAGATATTTTAAATATTATAATGTAGTAACTCTGGAAACCAGATTCTGTTTCCTCTTCAGGTTTGTTCTATTGATCATCATAACTATTTGCTTAAATAGTGACTTTTTTTTTTCCCATGGGCAGGCACTGGAAATCGAACCCAGGTCTGCCTGTTAAGCCACCATGGCCCACCCTTGAATAGTGACTTTTTGAAAATATTTTGTAACATTTATATTCTTTGCCATATTGACTATTGTGCATTTCTTTTGTGTTTTCATGTAGTGACTGCATTTTTTTATGACCCAACATTACTTCTATCACATCTGGAATAGTCCTTCTCCAATTTTCAATATAGAATCAATGCCCCTTCCGTGTTGACCCATCCCCATCCCCATTCACTGGGACTACAGTGCTCCTATGCATAAGATTGTTTGGCTTATTAATTATTTACCTAATAACAAATCAATCTATCAACTGAAGATGTTAAAAAAAAAGAAAACCTAGACATAATACTTAAAATAAAACTAAAACTTTTGCAGGAAACTGAGTTGAGCATGCAGATAATTTGTTAGTAACATGAACAGAAGAAGTATCTAAATAAGGTTAAAAATAATTCATTAATTTCTGAAAAATAGCCAAAGGAAAAGAAGGTCAACAGAAAGTATAAACACAGTAAGTTTTTGGTATTTATTTGCAGGTCTCAAGTTTTTATTTTCAGGACTTCTAGGATTTCTTACACCCTTAAAAATTATTAAATTAAATTAAAAAATAAAAATGGAAAGTCAAACTATTTTAGTTAACTCATTTAAAATATCAATGATAAGCCCATTACTTGTTAACATGAATAAATCATTTTAATGACAATAGCTATAATTTCTAAAACAAAATGAGATCAGTGAAAACAGCATTATTGTTTTACATTTTCACAAATTTCTTCAACATTTGGCTTAATAGAAGACAGCCAGATTCTCCTATCTGCTTCTACATTCTATCTGTGGTGCTGTAGCCTCTAGAGAACATCACTATATATTCATAAAAGAATTAAGAGTGAGACAGGAAAATTATGTAGGTTTAATATTATCATAAAAATTGTTATGAGAGTTTTTGAAAGCATTTTAGGGAAGCCCAGGAAATGCTGGACCACACTTTGATTACTAGGATAGAACTATGTACATGAAGCATGTTAGTTATTTCATCTATAATAGGTGGGGATGCATGAAGCCAGTATTCTTTATTAATTTGTAAAAAACAAGTTTGAAGCATTTGCCTGCAGAATATCTAAGGTTTTTGCCAATTTAATGTATATTTTCTTCCCTCAAACTAGGCAGTAAGGATTAAGGGTATTTAATTTTATGCCCATAGCACAAAATTGTCAGAAGAATATTTATTCAGTTACTTCTATTTTCAGTCCTATTGAAACAATAAGTTAAAGACATCCAAAGCTTCATTTGTATTACCATACTTTATGGTATTTAAGTGGTCAATAAATGGAAATTGTGAAGTGGTATAGTACTTCTGAGACTATTGTGCACAACAGCTAAAATATACATGTTCCTCTGAACTCTTATATCTCATTCCCCCTCAAAAAGAAAAAATGAATTCTGCCCTCATATCAGCCAGGACTAGAGTAATTACAATGGCCCCCAGGTGCTTTAGATCTAATTAAAAGAATACTCTGTATGTCTGCATTTATCCTATATAACTCTGTAGTCTGTCACTGACACCAAAGTTGTTTTATTACTTTGATATGATATATCAATTTACTATTATTTTCTGTCCACCTTTTTCACCACATTGCAGAAGAAAAATAAACATGTTGATTTTCAAGGTATGAAAATTGTATTGAACTGCATAAATCATAGAAGCAACTTGAAGATAATTACTAAATGTAAAATCTACGTTCAGAACACGCAAACACAGAATGCACTTAGTACTAGTCAATCCTGGTATGCTTCTAAACCACAAATAAAAGTGCCTCAAAAACATGATCAGAATGAGTAAATATACAAACATAACTGTTTACCATTATAATAGTTATTTCAGATAGATATTGGTTTTATTTTTATTTTTTAGATCTAGCCTTTGTGTAAGACTGCAGCATTTATTCCATTTACAATTTTCCAAAATGTTCATATTTTCATAATAAAAAATTAAGAAAATCAGAACCGATGAACAGAGCTAGAATTTTACAATGCAGTTGTCCATTACCTTTGCCCTATTACATTTTGGGGTTAATGAACCCAATTAATATTATACTTCAGATAAATGCTTCCCTGAGAAATAATCACCTCCTTTGGTCTCTTGCCTTTGCGGACCTCAGGCTCATTTTTAAATAAATGCCCAGCACATCTGTGTAAGCCAAGCTCTTTGGTTAAGTGGGTGTTCTTTTTCAGTTGAATAATATTTTAGTCACTGATATGGATATTTTTCATATTCTTGGAATGATGATTAGGATTTCACTCTGGTTCTAAATCCAGTGGCTAATTAGAGAGTGGTTACTTAGGACAACGAAGTACCACAGCAAGAAAAAGCTGTGTGAATATTCTGATACTGATTTACTGTATGGAAACATGCCAGTGTTATACTGAGGTGAAAATATCAGGGAAAACATCAAGAATCTTGAGTAAAACGTGAAAAATGGAATCATATAGTTGTGAAGAGCGAGTATTTTATTTTTATTTAAATGAGCTTATGGAAAATTGTGAATGCCAGTAAATCTTAAGCATTTTGAATGTTGCTTGATAGCTAAAAAAAGAGTTTTAGCAATAAACGCTATTTTAAACAGTATTTGATCCTGATGCTAGCTGTGTATAGAATATATAGAATACCAAGAATATTTACTTTTTCTTGTATAAGTAAATCACTTTTTCTAGAACCAATTAAAATCTTATCTTCTCTAGATAGGTTTTCTTAGTCTTTCCACACCATTTCCTAATAAATACAGCACCCAGCTCTCATCCTTAACAAGTTCTGATACTTTCTAAGGCAATTTGGACATGCTCTGTATCATTATGGCTCTTTAATGAATATTGCATATATCCAATGTTGGGAAATTGCATTCTTGTAATTGGAATCAGATTCTGATTCATCTCTGTATAGTGCCTTCTATAACAATTTGCCCCAAAAAGATATTCAATAAAAATTGATCAATTGAATAAATTACTTGGTTCAAAAATACAAGCTAATCAAAGATATGGTCTTACTATAAATGAAGGAGACATTATATAGGATCCTTGGCAGAAGAACCTATATGTTTGAGATGATGAACCAAAATTTCACTTTTACTAGATATTTTGGCATTGTGTGGATGATATATGATTAATTCAGTCCAACCTCTATACTCATGACTTCTTCTCTAGCAGGAAAAAAAAAAGCTGCATAAATGACAGATAAGCGGGACAGTCAAGATTTTCTTTGTACTTTATTTGCAGTACAGTTTTCTGACAAATAAAATGCTTCTACAGAAACACTCTGAAATACCTTCAGAAACCCAGCCCTAAGGTTATTTTAATATCGAGGCAAATTTTGCTTCTGTTTATCAAAGATTTCACATTTAAGTACAATTAAGAAAAAAGAAAAAAAAATTGTATGAGGGAAAGTACACAAATGAATACTTGGAAGAATGGCTGTCTTGTGGCAATCTCACTCTCAAGTTAATTTGAAATTTGGTTTCAATGAAATTAACTGAATAATTATGTTTCTTCTCTCCTTTCCCTAGTCAGAATGCATTATCTAATGTGGATTCTAAGGAATGGCTTAGAAATTCAGTGACCCTTTCATAAATTTGAAAAAGGGCCTAACAATGACTTTATTGAACTTTTTCATGTAAGCTATATGTTAAACCGACATGACAAAATAAGATGATCATAATTTCAATGCGTATGATGTTAAATTCTACTTTTTCCTTCAATGTCTTGGGCTTGTAGTTAATATAGACAATGGAGCTTGATTAGAAGGGAAGCTATGCTATGATCATAGAATACATGATATAGGTGGAATGCTTTAAAATAATTTTAAAAATAAAAAAGCAACTATTAATTGCAGTGTCATTTTAAATGGTCCATATTTTATATAATTTTTAGCATTCTATTAGGATTTAGTTATTGTATCTAATCAAAAGGGGATAAGGAAAAGCTTGAAAATTACAAAAAAAACTAGTTTAAATTTCATATTCTAATAATCAAAGGCAATTTTAAGCAAGTGGAATTTCTGGTTATTACTAATCTTTCTAATTATAAAACACCAGACAGGGCCGTGTTTAATTTTTATGTCATATATATCTCTATATTCCCTTTCAATGCCTGTGACTTAAATCTTCTCACTTCTTTTTCTCTTTGCATAAACATGACCAGTCTTAAGATATCATAACCATCATATGAATATATTCCAAAGATTCCCCCTTTTCAGTTTGCTGTCTAGAGAACCGGATTTACTCATCCACTCAACTTCTCAGTTGGATATCACAAATAGCCAAGATACAAGTCTAAAACTGAGGATTATCTCTTTAATGTAATGATGATAACACTGAATATGAATAACTTCAAAAATACAGAACTGTCCAGTCAAAAGATGGATAATAACCCCTGGAAAATGCATGCAATTCAACCTAGAGAAAGGAAAAAACATACTTTTATTTTTTTTATTATTATAAATGCTATATGATTAAATTAGAAATGACAAAAATAGAACCTTATGTTAAGTTTCAGTAATAAAGTATTGTGAAAAGTTATATTATTGTGTATATCAAGTTACTTTTGCATTTCTGTCAATAAATAAATAAATCATGTTTCAAATTTGATAGTCATGATCACACAATTTTTCATAGGCTCACTTTCCATATAAAGTATGGTTTTGAGCAAAATAAGAATTTTTTCTAATTCTACATTTATTCATTGAATTATTCATTAATTCATAGTTTCCTGATGTCCTAATTCATGCAAAGACTATATCAAATGGGTGGGATGAAAGATGAGAAAGTTTTGCCTCTGTAAAGCTGGCTGTGAGACTAATGTAAAGACAGATAATTTCCTCCTAGTGCAGCAATGGTGGGAAGAAAAATGTCCACATCATAAGACAACACCAAGAAATAAAAGTTAAGAGGACTTTGACATAGGTGGTAGTTTTAAAGATAATTTATGCTACACTTCCCAGCTCTGAGAAAGTGCTCACCTGTGCAGCCAGGTCACATCTGCCCCCAATCCACGAAAACATAAGGCTGACCTGCTGCCACAGCTCTACACATGTGTATAAAGGACCCATGCCTTAGACCAGCCCAGACCAGGGTTACACCCCCCAGACCAGTGCACCCACACAGCTACATCCTCCTTGGCCACTCGGCACCCACGTTCACAAGCATCAGCATAAAATCCCCAACCTGTGCCTACATCTGCCCAGAAACAAATCACCGCACTGAGTGCTCCACCCCATACCCTGCTCCCTGCTGTACAGCCATCCCACAAACACAAGGCCTTAGACTACCAAAAGAAATCAACTCCAAAAGTAAATCAATCAAGATATTTACATGCCACAAACACAGCAAAAGATTACTAAGCATATCATAATGCAGACAGATAGACCCCTGCCTAATGACCAAATTAAAGCACCAGAGGAGACACAGATGTTGGAACAACTAATCAAAGATATTCATACAACTCTAGTTAATAAAATAAGTAGGACAGCAAATGACATAAAAGAGATCAAGAAGATGGCAGAAGAGCATAAAGAGGAATTTGAAAAAATAAGTAGAAAAATGGTGGATATCACAGAGATCAAAGATTCTGCTGACCAAATAAAAAAAACATACTAGATGCACACAACACCAGATACGAAAAGACAGAAGAAAGAATAAGTGATATAGAGGACAGCATAATTGACTTCAAAGACTCAATAAAGCAAATGAAAAAAAAAAAAAAGAAGAAAAAATTGAATGGGAACTCAGGGAAATGATAGAAAAAATGAAGTGCAAAAATACAAGAATCACTGGTGTCCTGGAAGGAGAAGAGAGGAGTAAAGGGTTAAGGAGAGTAGTTGAGGATATAATGTGGGAAAATTTCCCAAGCTTCATAAAGGACATAAATATGCAAGTCAAAGAAGCTCAAACATCTCCAAATAGAACAAATCCAAACCGACCTTACCCAAGGCACAAACTAATCAGTCTGTCAAATGTTGAAGAGAAGCAGAAAATTCTGAAAGCAGTAAGAGAAAAACAATTTACTACATACAAGGGAAATCAAATAAAATTGAGTTCAGACTACTCAACTAGCACCCTGGAAGTGAGAAGGCAGTGGTATGATATATTTAACATCCTGAAGGAAAAAGCCAAGAATTCTGTACCCAGCCAAATTGTCCTTCAAAATTGAGGGAGAGATTAAAGTTTTCCTGGACAAAGAAGCACTGAAAGATTTGTCAAAAAGAGACCAGCCCTACAAGAAATACTAAAGGAGTTCAGCCAATTGAAAAAAAAAAAAAAAAAGACAGGAAAGGGAGGTCTGGAGGAGGACACAGAATTCAAGAGTACCACTAAGGGTAAGTTAAAGAATACAAAGTGAAAGAGAGAAAAGATTATATAGATCTGACAAAAAGAATAAAAAAAGATAAGAGGATGGAATCAAGAAATGAATTTTCAGTAATAATTTTGAACATTAATGGACTAAATTTACCAATTAAAAGATATAGAAGAATGGATTAAGAAACATAATCCAGCTATTTGCTGCTTACAAGAGACTCATCTTAGACACAGGATACAAATAGATTGAAAGTGAAAGCATGGAAAAAGATTTACCATGCAAATTGTAACCAAAAGAAAGCAGGAGTAGCTATAGTAATATTGAATAAAAAAGACTTTAAATGCAAAGACATCATAAGAGACAAAGAAGGACACTATATACTAATTAAAGGGTCAATTCACCAAGAAGATATAACAATCATAAATGTTTACACTCCCAGTCAAGGAGCACTAAAGTACATGAGACAGACATTGGCAAAACTGAAGAGACTGACACATGTTTCAACAATAATAATGGGAGGCTTCAATGCACCACTCTTCTCTATAGACAGAACAACAAGACAGAAGATCAACAAGGAAATAGAGAAGTTAAACAACTTGACAAATGAATTAGACCTAACAGATATATATAGGTCATTGCACCACAAAGCGAGTATATACATTCTTCTCTAGTGCTCATGGAACATTCTCTAGGATAGATCATATACTAGGGCACACAACAGGTCTTTATAAATATAAAAATATTGAAATTATTGAAAGCACTTTCTCTGATCACAATGGGATGACGCTGGATCTCAATAACCACCAAAGAACGAGAATATTCACAAATATAGGGAGATGAAATAATACACTTTTAAACAGCCAGTGGGTCAAAAAAGAAATTGCTAGAGAAATCAGTAGCTATGTGGAAATGAATGAAAATGAGAATACAGGGCGGCTGCCGTGTCTCAGCAGGCAGAGCTCCGACCTGCCGTGCTGGAGGTCTGGAGTTCGATCCCTGGTGCCTCCTGCCCATATGCAAATTAAAAAAAAAAAATGAGAATACAACATATCAGAACTTATGGGACATGGCAAAGGCTGTGCTGAGAGGGAAATGTATTGCCCTATATGCCTATATTAAAAAACAAGAAAGAGGAAAGATCGAGGACTTAACAGCAAACCTAGAGGAACTTGAGAAAGTACAGCAAATAATCTCCAAAGCAAATAGGAGAAGAGAAATAACAAAGATTCAACAGAGATAAATGAATAGGAGAACAAAAGAACAATAGAAAGAATCAATAAAACCAACAATTGGTTCTTTGACAAAATTAATAAAATTGTTGGCCCACTAGCAAGACTGAGAAGAAAAAAAGAGAGAGGATGAAAATAAACAAAATCAGAAATAAGAACGGGTGCTTTGTCACAAGCCCTGAAGAAATAAAAGGAATCATTAGAGGATACTCTAAACAGGTACATGCCAACAAACTAGACAACTTAGATGAAATGGACAAATTCCTGGAGACACACAAACAAACTACACTGACTCAGGAAGAAATAGAAGATCTCAACAAACCAGTCACAAGTGAAGAGATTCAATCAGTCCTCAAAAATCTTCCTACAAAGAAAAGCCCAGGGCCAGATGGCTTCACAGGGGAATTTTATCAAACATTCCATAAAGAGCTAACACCAAACCTGCTCAAACTTTTACAAAAAATTGAGGAAAAATGAACTCTACCTAATTTATTTTATGATGCTAATATCATGTTAATGCCAAATCTGGGCAAAGATGCTATAAGACAGGAAAACTACAGGCCAATCTCACTAATGAACATAGATGCAAAAATTCTTAATAAAATATTAGGAAATCGAATCCAACAGCACATTAAAAGAACTACACACCATGACCAAGTGGGCTTTATACCAGGAATGAAATGATGGTTCAACACAAGAAAATCAATTAATGTAATACAGCACATTAACAAATCAAAAGGAAAAAATCAAACAATCATCTCAGTTGATGCTGAAAAAGTATTCGACAAAATTCAGCATCCTTTTCTGATAAAAACACTCCAAAAGATAGGAATCAAATGTAATTACCTCAATATTATAAAGGGAATATATGAAAAACCAATAGCTAACATTGTACTCAATGAAGAGAAACTGAAAGCTTTCCCCCTAAGATCAAGTACAAGACAAGGATGCCCACTGTCACCACTATTATTCAGCATTGTGCTAGAAGTTCTAGCTAAAACAATCATGCAGGACAAAGAAATAAAAGGCATCCAAATTGGAAAGGAAGAAGTGAAACTCTCATTATTTTGCAAATGATATGTTTCTATACTTAGAAGATCCTGATAAATATACAGTAAAGTTTCTTGAGCTAATAAACAAATTCAGCAAGGTGGCAGGATATAAAGTTGATGTGCAAAAATCAGTAAAATTTCTATACACAAGCAATGACCTAGTGGAGGAGTCAGTTAAAGAAAAAATACCATTCAAAATAGCTACTAAAAAATCAAATACTTAGGAATGAACTTAATTAGGGACAAAAAGGACTTGTACACAGAAAACTGCATAACATTGCTAAAAGAAATAAAAGGAAACAGTATTTGCAAAGTCCCCTTGGGGGAATGGTGAGAAAAGGGGAAAATTCAATTTCCCCATGTGGAGAATTCCTGACAATCTCACAAGCAGTGGAAACAACAAAAGCAATAGGCTGAGCCCTCAATCTTTGGGTTTCTTTATGTGAAACTTATCCCCACAAAGGATAGGCTAAGCCTACTTAAAATTAGGCTTGAGTCATGCCCAGAGAACCTCTTTTGTTGCTCAGATGTGGCCTCTCTCTCTCTCTCTCTCAGCCAACATGACAAGCCAACCCATTGCCTTCTCCCTCTCTGTATGGGACATGACTCCTAGGGGTGTAAACCTTACTGGCAACATGGGACAGAAATCTTAGAATGAGCTGGGACTCAGCATCAAGAGAAAACTTTCCTGACCAAAAAGGGAAAGAGAGAAATGAGACAAAATAAAACATCAATGCCTGAGAGATTTCAAACAGAGTTGAGAGGTTATCCTGGAGGTTCTTCTTATGCATTATATAGATACCACCTTTTTAGTTAGGGTATATTGGAGAGGCTGGAGGGAAGTGCCTGAAAATGTAGAGCTATGCTCCAGCAGACATGCTTCTTGAAGATGATCATATAATGATATAGCTTTTGCAATGTGACTGTGTGATTGTGAAAATCTTGTGTCTGATGCTTATTTTTTCTATGGTATGGACAGATGAATAAAACATATGGATTAAAAATAAATAAATAATAGGAGGAGCAAATGTTAAAATAAATTTAGTAGATTGAAATTCTAATGATCAATGAAAAGTGAGTGGTAAGGGGTATAGAAAAAAATAGCGGAAATAAAGGCTAAAATATATCGGGTAGCTGGAAATACTGGCAGTCAATGAGAGAGAGAGGGAAGGGGTATGGTATGTATGAGTTTTTTCTTTTTATTTCTTTTTCTGAATTGATGCAAATGTTCTAAGAAATGATCATGGTGATGATATTGTGAGTTTTTGATTACAATATCAAGAATGGAATGATCATATGATAAGAATGTTAGTGTTTATATGTCTAAAAAAATTAAAAAAAAAATAATAAAAGAAATCAAAAGAGACCTAAATAGGTGGAAAGATATTCCCTGCTCATGGATAGGAAGACAAAATGATGTCCTGAAACACATGACAAGATGGATGAGCCCTGAGGACATAATACTGAGTAAAATTAGCGAGGCACAAAAGAATAGATACTGTATGATTACACTTTTATCACCAGCATGAAGGTATAATCAGAGGCTTATATTACAGAATATAGAGTACTTAGAGATATATAGAAACTAGAGATGGGTGAACTGCTAGCTAATGAGGTTGAACTCCAATGTAAGGGAATAGATAGGAGCAAAGGTGGTTCTCTAGTGGGTCTAGAAGTAATATTACCATATTGAAGATGAACAAGATTGAAAGGGGTTGTATGGACCTACATGTCCCACTGATTCACACTAAAAATATGAATTAGTTCCTGCAAGAATTACTTGAAAGATATGATTCTTATATAAAGAGTGTTAAAGTCCTGGGTACAGGGAGAAAACTGCTATTGCATACAATAAGCTATGCTCAGAAGGAAACTATCAGCACTACCACAGCAACAGCAGAGGTAAATAATATTTGGCGAGGGTATTAGAAGATAGTCATTTTAACAAATGACTATGAATACTGAATCATTATATTTTAAATATAATTTAAAATATATTACAATTATACATTTTAATATATAATATTAAAATAATACTTTATTGGTTTTCTGTCTCTCAGGAACAATGAAATTATCTAAAATTAAGAATGTTGATGAACTGTGGACTTTGAGCACCCTACATGATGCTCAATGAATGCAGGTAGCTGAAGGATGCACTGATGGAGAAGTAGATTGGACAACAATGGTACATTCTTATGAACAAAGGTTATGCTACTACAAAAAGGAACAAAGTCATGAGGCATGCAACAATGTGAATGAACATGTGGGACATTTGGTGAGTCAAAATAAACCAGAAACAAAAGAATAAGAGTGGTATGGTTACCTTTAGAAAATGCTTATAAAAAAACAGGGACCCAGATTGTAAGCTTTTAGAGCAGACACATTAAGTCCAAGTGATGATTAATATTTCTGGATTTTGAGACACTATTTTATAAGTACAACCTGATATTTAGAGATAAGAACGAAGCCAAACAGGTTGGGGTTAAAGTAATTCAGAACATAGGGGCAAGGAAAACAGTGTCTATATTTTAGAACCACTGATATACTTTGAGACCTATGGAAGAAAGATTTATTTGATCTGGAACTGAAATTTTCTGTAGTGCATAATCTAATTCGACCTATCTGTATAGCTCATTTGAACAACTGAAATACAGAGAGCCCAGAATAAGAAAAAAGTCCTGTAATCCTGTCTAGATTATTGCAATGCCTGGAAACATCCTAGAGTATATTAAGCAGATAATCAGAAAATATTGGCAAAGTCCCCTGAAGGAGGGGAGAAAGAATATGGAACTATTAAACCTTACCATCAAGGAATCCCCTGATACTGTGTCACACTTTAGGGATACCCAGGTCAACAGGCCATGCTCTCAATCATGAGGCTTACTCTTGTGAAACTTACATAGGTAACGGAGAAGCTTAAACTACCTATAGACATGCTTAAGAGTTACTTCTGGAGGACCTCTTTTGTTGTTCAGATGTTGGCCTCAGTCTCTCTAAACCCAGCTCTGGAAGTGAAATCATTGCACTACCCCCTATGTGGGACATGACATTCAGGGGTGAAAATCTCCCTGGTGACATGGAAGATGACTCCCAGGGATGAATCCAGACCTGGCACCATGGGATCAACAATTGCATCCTGACCAAAAAGGGGAAAAGAAGTGTAATTAATAAAGTATCAGTAGCAGAGAGAGTTCAAATAGAGTTGTGAGGCTACTCTGGAGGTTGCTCTTACACAAGCTTCAGTTAGACCTTGCTACCTATCATAACCTGCCAACCCCCAACCAGGAGCATCCCAGCCAATCCTAAAGAACACCTAGGGCAATATATAAGATTCCACAAGTGTTCCATGCACTAGAGTAACTTTTCAGAAACCTACAACATCCATATGGGTCCCTGGACCAGATAAGTCCTGAAACCTAGAGGGCCCATCCTCTCCAGAACATCAGATAGTTCCATCTCCTTACCCTATTATTAGTGACAGACACTTCCAATATCAAAACTTTGGAATTGCCATAGCCTAAACAACCCCAAAGAAAGGTATGGAAAGATCAAAGGTGATAGTGTAGTTATACATGAGAAAATAGGATTTAACAAATGACTATGAATACTGAATCATTAAATTGATATCTCTTTTAGTCTCCAGTACTTTAGAGCAGCTAGAAGTGTAAACCTAAAATTGTGAAATTGTAACTCACGTCAAAGTCTGAAATACGTTCTACAGCTAATTGTGGTGCTGTGCTTTGATAATTTTTTTGTATATATGTTATTTTTCCCAAAAAAAAGAAGGAAAAAAGGTCAATTGTGATGATAAAAAAATATTTAAGCCCTCCAGCCTCCTATATTCTGGAGCAGTTAGAAGGAAAAATCTGAGAGGATCATATGGTAGCCCATGACAAACTCTGGGATCTGTCCTGAACCACTTGTTGAAGGGTGCTTGGAAAACTATTGCTTTTTTATTTCTTTGCTTTGTATATATGTTATACTTACAATAAAAAAAGAAATTTAAAAAAGATAAATTATGCTATGGGTCTGGCTTGCCATTAAAAGGGACGTCTATTTTGTATAGCTTTTATATGGTTAAGGCTGGTCAGTACCCAAATAAACAAGCACTGTTAATATGTCATTATTGAAAGACATTATAGCAAAATCAAAATAAGCAAATTCTTTTGCACGGAATATAACATTGAGTCCAGAGAGTCAGATGTTCCTGGAGTTCTTTGCACTAACAGCAATTGAAAAAAAGAAGGCAAAAAGACTTCTACTTCTATATTTTAAAAGAAAATTAACTGCAAATAGAATTTTCACCAAGCTCTTTCTTTTTTTTAATGCCAGTGATTGATACTATGGGAAGAATTATCAGCATCCCTTTAATAAATATGCACTTATCTCATGGCAGTAAGAGATTTTTTCACATGATATCTTTGCTGAAATTTAATATGTAACCCTGGTAGAAAAAATAAATACATATCCAAATAGTCTCCTACAACAATAGCAAATGCAATTTTCATGAACCACAGTCATGATAGGAAGAAAATGAGAGATAATAAGCAGAGATTTCCTTATTCGACTTCATCTTGGAAACTTAAAATCAAAATTAAGTCAGAGATATTAAGGCTTTGTGCCAGAGTCCACCCTTATTTTAGTAATAACATTTGTCAAAGCAAATAAAGACAACTAAAACTTATCCCTATTCCATTCATTCAAATATTAAATGAAAATTCGTTGATCAAATTTAGAGCCTTCAGTATAGCACAGTCAACACTAGATATCAAACAATTTATGACCTTGCTATTTTCTGTACAGAGAACTGAGAAACACAACTTTTAAGTGTACCATAATATACGCTGATTTTCAGAGTACTAATTGCAGATCACAAAAGTTACACATTTTCTTTTATATTAACATTATCTTTAGCAATATTTTATTTTTCTGGTATCATCTATATTGCATTAATCTAATAATCAAGTTCCTTTATACCCACAGCTTCTCTCTATTAGCACCAT
Organism: Myrmecophaga tridactyla; assembly: GCA_004026745.1. Classification (NCBI taxonomy): domain Eukaryota; kingdom Metazoa; phylum Chordata; class Mammalia; order Pilosa; family Myrmecophagidae; genus Myrmecophaga; species Myrmecophaga tridactyla. Next base: position 13,226 of record PVIY010013274.1, on the reverse strand, counting down.
TTTAATTACATAATGCTATGCACACTTGTTTAAGAATAGTGTGGAAGTTGCCTTGCTTTCCTTAAATGGAGTAATCTAGCATTAACATTTCTTCAATGAAGACTTTGAATAATCTTAACAAATTTTGTAGTACCTTCAGATTGTATTAAGGGGTGAGTTCTATTTGCTCAGCACTAGATCAGTTTATAAACTGCGTACCATTTATTTCTGTTTTGTAGGCCCTTTAATGTCTACCTCTTCAGAGTCAGTTTATTTCACTACCTGCTTCTTTTTTTGTGATTTACGAACTGAAAGGTCTGAAAGTTGTCTGGGGCAATGTGATAACCAAACTTATCAATTCAGCAGACTTAATATTACAATGATTCTAAGTAATGGACCCTGACCTCCAGGTAAAAGGGTAACAGTTTTATGCCTCTTCAACTTGGATTTTGTGATTATTGTTTCTCCTTGCTTTTCAGACATTTTCTCTAATAATTCTAGGCTACTGGCTTTGCTTCAAATAATAAATATTGCTACAAAAATTGGATGAACAGATGACATGTCATATGAAAATTAGTGGATATTTTTGAAGTACCAGTTAATTCTACATTCTTAAGTTAATTATTACATAAAACAGAACCAATAAGTACCACACATTTCTGTAAAAATCAAGTTATAGGTGTTCTGTGCTATTTCTCTATGAATATATCTATATTTAAATGTGATCCAAGATGAATCATATTGCAAAAAATTAACATATGACACAGCTATGGATAATAGAATTAAATTATTGTTTAAGCATATCCATTTATATATTTATAAATATTTGCTCATAAATCTATATTTATATGTAATCCTTCTGGATGATTACACATCATCATCAGACTCTCATCTGACTCATTGAAAATTAAACATGAAGCAAAGTCTGCTTGTAGTGGAGATTTAAGGTAGATGGCTCTGTAGGAAGCCCCAGGACTCAGTCTTTCCACCAGAACAGCTTTTAATTAAAGTGGCAGAAAATGTCTGAAACATCTATTTTGAAACTCTAAAGTCCAGAATAACAATGTACAGCAGGCAAGGAATACCCAGAGTAAGAGGTTGATAAATTATGGTAAAGAACTGTAAATTGCTCTCTTCATATGGTGGCTCCCAGTGTCCATCCCTCTCTCTTGTGGCCAACATAGTTTTTGAGTGGCAATTTCAGATAGCTGGCCACCAAAGGGTGGCCACTGTTTCAGCCTGCCTCAGACAAAGGCAGCAGTGGCCATTATTCCAGCCTGCTTCAGGCAAGGGCAACAGTAGAGGAGACTTAAAGATGCCACACATCCTCAGGACCATGAGGGTCAGTTAGGTGAAGGGCTGCATTTACTGTGCAGGCAAAGAAAACTCAGGTTTGGGAAGCTGTAGAGTGAGCTCTTGGCATGCTTCCTAACCTCCTCCCCAGGGCCATTTGGAACTGTTCTGTGCCACTTTGTGTATCCTTGCCCCAGTTTCAGCTGAGAAAGACTGACTTGGGACAGTCCTCTCTGGTATACCCATCATTCCAGAATTTGCCCTTCAAGCCAAAGCAACTTGAGAGAACAAAAGGAGTACAGAAAACTATAGAGGTGGACAGTCTGGCATAAAGAATACCAGATCCAAACATCCATGAAAGGGAAGTCTACTCGTTGGAAACAAAGTGGAAGAATAAACTCCTGTAAACAGGAGATCTCTGAAACAACTAACAAGAAAAAACTCAGGATAAGACAGGTCTGGAAATACAGGGAAAACGCTGCAGACCGCATTCAACCTCAAGAAAATCTCTGTCTTCTAATCAGCTGGTTACAAAACCAGGAAAGAGATACATCCAGAAGTAAATCCCAGAGTTAACATTTTAAAATATTAAAAGGTACAGTGTGAAACAAAAGAGTGTAAGAGAAGCAAACAAACAGAAAATTATGGCCCATCCAAAGGAAAAGGATAAGAATCTAGGAAACAATAATAAAGAAGATCAGAACGTGGACATGCCAAGCAAAGCACTTAAAAAAAGTGGTCTTAAAAATGCTCAAGAAGATGAAGGAAAGTGCAGAGAAATAACTAAATGATAGGAAAACAATAAATAAGCAATAGAAAAATTGCAGTAAATATAGAAATTTTAAAAGGAACGAAACAAAACTACCGGAGTTAAAGACCACAGAACGAAAATGAAAATTTAACAGGAGGGTTGCAAGAGCAGATTGGAGCCGGCAGAAAGAAAAATCAGTGAACTTGAAAACAAGACACTTGAAATGATTCAAGCTGAGGATCAGAAAAATATGTATATATATATATATAAAATAAATGAAAATGGCCTAAGACATTTCTGGGAAACTGTCAAGTGTACCAATATAAACATTATTGAAGTCCCAGAAGGAGAAAAAAAGAGAGAAAGGGGAAGAGTAATATTCAAAGAAATAATAACAGAGAGCTTGCAAAACTTAGCAAAAGATGTGAATATAAACATTTAAGAAACCCAGAGTATACCAAGCTGGATAAACCTGAAGAAAAATACACCTCCCATTTTAGTTTCTTAAGCTGCTCCAGTAAACACCATGAAATGGGTTTACTTAATAATAGATTATTAGCCTACAATTTTGAGGCAGGAAACATACCAAAATTAAGGCATCATCAAGGCAATTCTTTCTTCCTGAAGACCAGCAGCTGACAATCCTTGCCTCTTCTGCCATAAGGCAAGGCACATGGTGGCCTCTGCTGGTCTCTAGCTTCTCATCAAGGTTTGTTGATGTCAACTTCTTGCTTCCATGGATTTCTTTCCCTCTCTGTTTATTCATTCCATTTATAAAGGAGTCCAGTAATAGGGTTAAGACCCATCTTGAAAGAGATAGGTCACATTTTGTTGTAGTTTGCTAGCTGTCAGAATGCAACACACTAGAGACAGATTGGCTTTAATAAAAGGGGATTTATTTTGTTAGTTCTTCAGAGGAAAGGCAGCTAACTTTCAACTGAGGTTCTTTCTTACATGGGAAGGCACAAAATGATCTCTGCTGGCCTTCTCTCCAGGCCTCTGGGTTCCAACGTCTTTCCCTGGGGTGATTCCTTTCTGCATCTCCAAAGGCCTGGGCTGAGCTGCGAGTGCTGAGATGAGGTATGCTGAGCTGCTTGGACTGTGCTACGTTGAGCTCTCTCATTTAAGTACCAGCCAATTAAGTCAAACGTCATTCATTACAGCAGGCATGCCTCTTAGCTGACTGCAGTTGTAATGAGCAGCAGATGAGGCTCATGTACCATTGGCTCATGTCTGAAGCAACAGAACTTGGTGCCTTCACCTGGCCAAGTTGACAACTGAATCTAGCTACCACACATCTTAACTGAAATAACCTCATCAAAAGATCCTACTTACAATGGGTTTACATCCACAAGAATGGGTTTTATTTAATAATATATTTTTCTAGGATATATACAACTTCAAACAACCATAGCCCATTATATATTGAACACACTAACAACCACAAATGACAAGGAGAGATTATTGAAAACTGTAAGAGAACAACAGCAAATTATGTATAAGGGACCTCAATTAGATTGATTTCAATTGTTTTATCAGAAACCATGGAAGAAAGAATGGTTATAATATGAATATAAAATTATTCATATTATTATATGAATAATTGAAATGCTGGGAAAAAACAATTGCCAACCAAAAAAAATATATCTGATTGAGACTTTCTTTCAAAAATGAGGAAGAGATTAAGACGTTCTTGGATAAACAGAAGCTGAGGGAATTTATTACCCGAGATTTGCCTTACAAGCAGTGATAAAGGGGGTTCTTCAGACTGAAAGGAAAGGACATTAAACAGTGATACAAAGCAACAATAAGAAATAAAGATCTGCAGTAAAGATAATTTGGGTTTGAGTGGTGTAATTATTGTAGTGTATTGTTTATTTCGTAAATCTACTTCTTGCTTCCAGTAGATAACAGATGAAAGTGCATAAAAAGTAACGATAAATCTCTGCTTTTTTCATATACCATTGACAAAAACTGATTTTTTCACATATAGTATAACACAATAAGTGATTACAAGTACAAAAATAATAAAGTGGGGACAGAGGGTTTAGGAAAATTATATATGTATGCCTTTTAAGTTAACTTGATATCAAACCAAAAATGACTGTTACATATTTAGGATATTGCATTTTAACCCCATGGTAACTACAAAAAAAATAGATGAAAAATATACCCAGATAGGAAAGAAAGGTCACTCAATATGTTACAACAAAACACAATCAAATAAATATAAAAACAAGCATTAAGAGAAGTGACGGACAAAATGGGATAAGACATACACAGACTACATAGCAAAATAGCAGAAGAAACTCCTACATTATCATTAGGGACTTTAAATATGAATGGATTAATTTCTCCAGTCAAAAGCCAAAGATTGGCAGAATGTATAAAATAGCATTACCCAATTATATGCTGTCTGCAAGACACTCACCTTAAATAAAGATAAAAGTAAGCTGAAAGTAAAACGATGGAAAAAAATATATACCATGCAAGTAGTGACACAGAGAGATGGGGTGGCTATATTAATACTGGATAAAATAGGCTTTAAATCAAAATAGCTATGAGGGTCTAAGGATAAGTGAGAGCATTATATACTGATAAAGGGGGCAATCAAACAAGAAGATGTAACAATTATAACTATTTATTGACTTAACAGCATTCTCAACATGTATAAAGCAAATACTGACAGATTTCAGTCAGTATTGACAATTCTACTGGAGAATTCAAGGGAGAAATTGACAATTCTACATTAACAGAGGATACTTTAATACACTAATTTAAACAATGGATAGAACATTTTATCAGAAGATCAATAAGGAAACACAAGACTTGAGTGATACTCTGAACTAGCTGGACCTATCAACATATATAAATTTGACTTTTATTTGCTTTAAAATATTTCCTAATTTCAATTCTGATTTCATCTTTAATCCACCTGTTGTTTAAAAGTATGTCTATTCTATTTTGGTTAGTGTGTTAGTTAGATTCAGTTGTCAACTTGGCCAGGTGAGCATACCTAGTCTTGTTGCTGCAGATATAAGCCAATGGTACGTGAACCTCATCTGTTGCTAATTACATCTGCAGTCGGCTAGGAGGCGTGTCTGCTGCAATGAGTGACATTTGACTTAATTGGCTGGTGCTTAAATGAGAGATCGCAATGTAGCACAGCTAAGCAGTTCGGCATTCCTCATCTCAGCACTTGCAGCTCAGCCCAGGCCTTTGGAGATGGAGAAAGAAGTCACCCCGGGGAAAGTTGTTGGAACCCAGGGGCCTGGAGAGAAGACCAGCAGAGACCATCCTGTGCCTTCCACGAAAGAAAGAACCTCAGTGGAAAGTTAGCTGCCTTTCTTCTGAAGAACCAACAAAATAAATCTCCTTTTATTAAAAGCCAATTCGTCTCTGGTGTGTTGCATTCTGGCAGCTAGAAAACTAGAACAGTTAGTCACTTCTTGAAAGCAAATGGATAGCTCTCCAAGAGAGACAATATGTTGGGTTAGGAAACAAGTCTCATAAAATTAAAAAAATATATAAATCATATAATGTATATTCTATGACCACCCCAGAATGAACTGGAAATCAATAATAGAGGGAGAAATGGAAAATTCCAAATATATGGAAATTAAACAAACACCATACTCTTAAATAACAAGTGGATTAAAGGTGAAATTAGAAAATATCTTGAAATAAATAAAAGTCAAATTAAACCATATCAAATCATATGGGATGCCATGAAAGCAGTGCTGAAGGGGAAATTTAGAGTGCTAAATTCCTACATTATAAAAGAAGAAAGACTCCAACTCAGAGATCTGACCTTAAAACTGGAAGAACTAAAAAGAGAAGAGCAAACTAAACCTAAAACATACAGAAAGAACTAAACAACAAAAATTACAGTGAAGATAAATGGAATGGATAATTGAAAAATAGCAAAGAGTATAAAAAAATTAGCTCTTTGAAAAGGTCAATAAAATTGACAAGTCTTTAGCTAGACTGATGAAGATAGGATTCAAATAATGAAAAAATTAAAAGTTAAAAAGGGGCCCTTAATAACAACCCCACTGGAGCAAAAATAACTTCAAGAGGATAAATGAACAACTGCATGCCAATAAATTAGATAAACTAGATGAAATATATACATTATTAGAAATACACAAACTACTTACATTGACTCAAGAGGAAATAGAAGATCCCAATAAATAAATTACTATTAAAATATTGAATCAGTCATCAAAATACTCCCAACAAAGAAAAACCCAGGACCAGAATTTTCCTCCAAAGTTCTGCCAAACATTCCAAGATTTAATTCGAAAAAGTCTTAACTCCAACTTTGCCCAAACTCTTCCATAAATTTGAGTGTTCTCTCTTAGAAAGGACACTCCCTAATTCATTGGACAAGGCCCCAGATACTCTCTTACTAAGGTCAGACAAAGGTACCACAGGAAAAGAAAACTACAAGATCAATATCACTTATGAGTATACATGCAAAAATCCTCAATGAAAGACTGACAAACTCAGTCCAAAGCATATTAAAAGAATTATACATGATGTTCAAATGGGATTTGTCCCACATATATAAAGCTAGTTCAGCATAAGAAAATCAATTAATGAAATATACTACATTAACACATGGAAGGAAGAAAATCATATGATCATTTCCATTGATGCAGAAAAGGCATTTGACAAAATCCAGCATCCCTTCTTGGTAAAACACTTAGAACACTAGGAAAAGAAGGAAATTTCCTCAATATGATAAAGGACATATATGAAAAACATACAGCAAGTATCCTACTCAAAGGTGAATAAAAGAAAGCTTTCATTTGAAGGTCAGGAACAAAACAAGGATGCCCACTCTCATTATTTTATTCGAAATTGTCTTGGAATTCTTGCACGAGTCATTAGGCAAGATGAAGAAATAAGAAATAAAAGGCATCAGAATTGGAAGTGAAGAAGTAAAACTTTACCTATTTGCAAATTATAGGATGCTATAGGCAGAAAATTTTGAAAGATCCGTAATTCAGATCCTAGAGGTAATACATGAATTCAGCAAATGGTGGGGTACAAAATGAAAACCCAAGAATCAGTTGTTTCTATAAACAAGCAATTAGCAATCAGAAGAAGAAATCAAGAAATAATAATATTCACAATAACAACTAAAAGAATCAAATATTTAGTAATAAATCTAAGCAAGTATGTAAATGATTTGTACACAAAACCTGCAAAACATTCCTAAAAGAAATCAAAGAACTAAATGAAAGGAAGAACTGTCCACGTTCATGGATTAGAAACTAAATATTATTAAGATGACAATCCTACCCAAAGGGACTTATAGATTTAATGCAATACCATTCAAAATCCCAATAACGTTCCCTGTAGAAATGGAAAAAGTGATCATCAATTTTTAATGGAAGTGTAAGGGTCCCTGAAAAACTGAAAGCATCTGGAAAAAGAAGATTGAAGTTAGAGGACTCACATGTCACAATCTTAAAACTTATTGCAAACCACAGTAATCAAAACAGCATGGTACTGGTGCAAGAACAGACATATGAATGGAATAGAATTGAGAGCTCAGAAATCAACCCTCACATTTATGGCCAACTGATTTTTGACAAAGAGGCAAAGACCACTCATTTGGGAATGGATAATCTCTTCAGAAAATGATGCTGGGAAAACTGGATCTCTATTTGCAAAACCAAAACCAAACCAAACAAAACAAAGGAGGATGCCAACCTCACACCATATACCAAAAAATCTCAAAACATGTCAAAGCTCTAAATATAAGAGTCAAAGTTATCAAGCTTCTAGAAGAAAAAAGAGAGAAGCAACTTCATGATCTTATGTTAGGCAATGGTTTCTTAAACTTTATACCCGAAGCATGAGCAAAAATAACAAAAAATAGATAAATAGGACCTCATCAAAATTAAACTGCTTCAAAGAACTTTATCATGAAAGTAAAATTAACCTACACAAAGTAAAAAACAACCTACATAATGGGGAAAAAACATTTTGAAACCACATATCTGTTAAGGTTAAATATCCAGAATATATAAATAAACCCTTCTACTTAACAAAAGGCAAATAACCCAGTTAAAAAATGGGCTGAAGGCTTGAATAGACATCTCTCTAAAGAAGATATACAAATCACTAGAAAGCACATGAAAAGATGTTCAACATCATTATCCATTTAGAAATAAATCAAAACCACAACGAAATAATGAGATATCATTTCATACCCATTAGAATGGCTATATCAAAAAAAAAAAAAAGAAAGAAAACAGAGAGTGCGATGATAGTTCATTGGTGGAATTCTCACCTGCCATGTAGGAGACCTGAGTTCACTTCTAGGTCCATGCACTTCCCCCCCAAAAAAAACAAATAAGCAAAACAAACAAACAGCAAACAAAAAGTTCAACAAATGGTGCTGCAATAATTGGATGCTCACATGGAAAATATAATGAAATGTGACCCCACCATAAAACATACAAAAACCAACCAATCAACCAACCAACCAACCAACCAACCAACAAAAAAACAGATAATAGCTAGTGTTAGAGAGGATGCAGAAAAACAGGAACACTTATTCATTGCTGGCAGCAATGTAAAATGATGCAGCTGTTGTGGAAGACAGTTTGGTCAGTCCTCAGAATTTAAGAATAGACTATCATATGACCTGGCAATTCCACTATTACGTATATATCCAAAAGAATTGAAAGCAAGAACTTGAATAAATATCTGTACACCAATGTTTATAGCAGTGTTATTCACAAATGTCAAAAATGGAAGGAATACAAGTATGGAATACAACATAGTTGTCCATCAAACTATGAATGGATAAAGAATATGTGGTATATATGTAAAAATAGAATATTAATCAGGTATAATAATGAATGAAGTACTGATACATGTGATTATATGGTTGAACTTTGAAGAGGTCACGTTGAGTGAAGTAAGCCAGATACAAAAGGGCAAATATTGTGTGATTCATTCATTTGAAATACTTAGAATATTCAAACTCATAGAGTCAAATCTAGAATATGGGTTCCCAGGGGATGGTTAGGAATAGGGAATGGGATGTTAAAGCCTAAAATGTACACAGTTTCTATTTGGAATGATGAAAATGTTTGGCAATGGATTATGGTGATGGTGGCACAACATTGTGAACATAATTAATGGCATTAAAAGATATACCTGAATGTTATTGTTCTAGTTTGCTAGCTGCCAGAATGAAATGTACCAGAAACAGAGTGGCTTTTAAAAAGGGGAATTTAATAAGTTGCTAGTTTACAGTTCTATGGCCAAGATAATGTCTAATCAAAGGCATTCAGGGAAAGATACCTTGGTTCAAGAAGGCCAACGAAGTTCAGGGTTTCTCTCTCAAGTGAGAAGGCACATGGCAAACACAGTCACAGTTTCTCTTCCAGCTGGAAGGGCATATGGCGAGCAAGGCATCATCTGCTAGCTTTCTCTCCTGGCTTCTGGTTTCATGAAGCTCCCCAGGAGGCGTTTTCCTTCTTCATCTCCAAAGGTCACTGGCTTGTGGACTCTCTGCTTCGCGTGGCTATGTCGTTCTTCTCTGCTATCTCTGAATCTCCCATTCTTCAACATGTTTCCTTTTTTATAGGACTCCAGTAAACCAATCAAGACCCACCCAAATGGGTGGTGACATGTCAAAACCTAATCCAGTTTAACAATCACTCTTGACTACATCATCCAGGGAGATGATGTGATTACAGTTTCAAACATACAGTATTCAATAGGGATTATTCTACTCTTATGAAATGGGATTTTGAGTAAAACATGGCTTTTCTAGGGTCCATACATCCTTTCAAACCAACACAGTGATTAAAAGTGGAAATGTTATATTGTATGTATGATAACATGATAGCTAAAAAAACGTGTATGGGACAACATTACACAATAAACCCTAAGTTAAATCATGGATTGCAGCTAATAATGCAACTATAAAAATGCAGCATCGTCAATTATAAAAAAAATTCTACAACAATGCTAGGTGTTGGGGAAATATATGGAAATCCTCTATGTTATGCATGATTGTTCTGTAAACCCACAATCTCTCTAATAAAGAAAAAAAAGTTAACTGAAGGTAAACAGGCCTCATTAACCTTCCAAAAAGACTGGCTTCCATTCAACAGAATACCCAGAAAATTTCAAATCTTAAGACTACATTAATGTTTGGGGGTCACATAAGTTATTTTTCAAATATCGAGAGTTTCACAATTATAGGGGCACTAAAATAATTAAATCCATATAAAGTTTTAAAAGTATTTTCTTGAACAACAAACCTGTTCTACATTACTGCAGGTGTTCATGTATTATATCCCCTGCAAAATCTATTTCATAGCATGAAATTATTTCTTAAAAAAATAAATTAAAATAAAATAGATCGATTAAAGATTTAAAATAGCATGTATAAATTATTTGGGGAGGGAAAATTAAGGCTTAAAATGCACAGGATTCCGGGTAGGCCATGGTGGCTCCGCAGGCAAAGTTCTTGCCTGCCATGCCGGAGACCTGGGTTCGATTCCCAGTGCCTGTCCATGCCCCACCCCCCAAAAAAAAGCACAGGATTCCTATTTGGAATGATGGAAATGTTTTCATAATGGATGGTGATGAAGGTTGTGCAACATTTAAATGTACTTAACAGCACTGAAATATATATCTGAATGTCATAAAAAGAAGAAATTTTAGGTTGTATATTTGGTAACAGAATTAAATTTTTAAAAATCCATGGAACTATCAAAAAAAAAAAGAAAAGAAAACTTTGCTTTAAAGGGTTAGTAACTTTTCATTGATTGCTCTGCTTCATTTTTGGTTTCATTGGTGATCTTCATAGCTCAGCATTCTGTACTGATAATATATTGATTCTGTATCAGCTCAGAGTTGCCACTGCAAAGTTGTGGTTTGATTATAAGCTTATAGATGAATCATTCTCTCAATTATGACCCATTCTTTTCTCCATCACTCTGCAGTAAATTATCTCGCAACTCTTTTACAACTCACAAACTTTAATGGCCAAGTATAAATGGGCTAGATTTGCAATGTTTCTTTGTCACATAAATCTAAGAAGCAACCATTTAAAAAAATGATGCTTTTATGCTAATTATAAGGAAGTGCAGTGGATTCATTCATTAAAAAAGAAAATGGGAGTGAGATGTGTTCAACTCATCAATAAAGTAATAGTTTATCTTAAATCATATCTTTAAGGAATAATTGAATTTCATTGTTTTAAGGCCAAATTAAGTTGAATAGTTATAATATGTGAGAAGTATATCTAAAAAGAAACAAATTAGTATATACAATGCAGTATTATTTTACAGCACCATATTCAATCATCATTTTCCCAGAGGCTTAGAAGCAACATTGTATCTCTATAGTGATTATATTAAAACATTTTTGCATCTAACATGTCAGGAATAAATTGATTTCTGCATTTTAAAATTACATATGTTCACTTTAATCTAGATCATATTTGCTTATTTTCTCCCCTGAACAAATTATGATACTTTGCATATGTCTGGACATATGCTATTTGACTTGTTTTATTTACCTATGTATCCCATGAAACTTTTTCATATAGCTGTGGATAGCAGAGTAGTTCAAATTATAATACTAGAATTTGAAGTACACACAAAGGAAATGATTATGACACTAAAAGGAATATAGTCAGTTGGCTTATTATAGATTGCGAAAGTCATAGGAATGAAAAAAAACAAAACAAATTACAAAAACTTGTCCCTGCTTGCCCCCTCTACTGAAATCATCGTAAATTTTAGTGTTTGTGCAACCTAATTTCCACTATATAATTCAATCCACAGCCATAATTAGTATGCATTACTTGTTTCTATTCTGACTTCCTATTGGCATGAAAACTCTAAAATGTGCCCTTCGTCTAACTTAAAACCTGGCAAATAGTAGGTGCTCCATAAGTATTAAATGGCACCATTTTAATTAAATAGTCAAGCAATGAGCATTGCACTGATGCTTTGTTTTCACCTTTGTTTTGATTCATTTGTGTTTGTGTGTCTTTGTGTATATGTGTGTCTAAAAGTCATTTGAAGTTAAAAATCTGATCTCAAAGTTAAAAGTTAACTTTAAATTTTGCACACCTGTTTCAATGAATGAAGGTGTATATCCTGGTTATATTTACAGTCCATATTTATGGGTTTATACCTTTAAAGTATCAAGAATTCCAAGTAATAGTTTGGAATTGTAATGACAGTGCTTTGCAATACATTTAAAGTTATTGTTTTGCAGAAAGCACAGAAATTTGTAAGGTTACTATTTTTAAGCAACAATGAAAAAGAGCCTTTATCCTGTTCCCTCTAATCCCATCACCTTAGTTTCTACTTCATCCAGAATTGGGTTTTGTAATGGTTCACAATGAATCAATTAGAAAGTGATATGCATGGGATGAGAAGGTTGGATGGGGTGAAATCGAGAACGACATTCTCCAAAGGGAAACAAGCCTTTCTGCCCGTGTATAAATAGAAGCCAGTCTTCAGAACTAACCTAAGGAATGTACTGTAACAGCTCTACAAGTCCCACTGGAATTAACTATCAGAAAATACTAAGAAAAGTCAACAGTAATTCAAGACTGTGATACAAAGACTGTGACTTTGAAAGCATTTTTAGTGTTAAGGTTCTATCTCCCGTGTATTCGGAGAGATTCTCTTGGGTGTGGTATGAATTTGTGTTTATTTCTTAAGTGGCAGTTCCAATAGTGGCACCATATAGACTACATAGCCTTTTCACCCTACGAATCTAAAGGACATAAAATGCTGCCCTTCTGAAAATGACTGTAGTGTATTGTGCATGCTTTATTCCAGTATGATCTTTTGTTTTATTTTAGGTATTAGAAAGAACTAAGGGAAAAGTATGAATTGAGCAAAGATCTAAAAGATATTCCTGTAGAATATCTAAAGTCGTGTTTTTAATATAAAAGTGTTGCCATAGGCAAAAATAATCAAGGATATTTCACATTCATATGTAAGTTGCCTTTATCCCATTCAGTTATATTGAGCCACAGAGCTCAATTAAATAAACTCAAATTAATATTGAATGAATTATGCATATTGTCTTGGTCATCAGAAAATAGGGTCATTTGCCACTGGTATATGGATAGATAGATAGATAGATAGATAGATAGATAGATAGATAGATAGATAGATAGATAGATAGATAGATAGAT
>PVIY010013273.1:0-59610 GCA_004026745.1 Myrmecophaga tridactyla | reverse complement strand
AAAAAAAAAAAAAAAAAAAAAAAAAAAAAAAAAAAAAAAAAAAAAAAAAAAAAAAAAAAAAAAAAAAAAAAAAAAAAAAAAAAAAAAAAAAAAAAAAAAAAAAAAAAAAAAAAAAAAAAAAAAAAAAAAAAAAAAAAAAAAAAAAAAAAAAAAAAAAAAAAAAAAAAAAAGAAATAAAAGGCATCCAAATTGGAAAGGAAGAAGTAAAATTTCCATTATTTGCAGGTAATATGATCCCACATTTAGAAAATCCCCAAAAAATCTACAACAAAGCTACCTGAGCTAATAACAAAGTCAGTAAAGCACCGGGATACAAGATCAACACACAAAAATCAGTAGTGTTTCTACATACTAGAAATGAGCTAACAAAGGAGACAATTAAGAAAAAAATTCTGTTCACAATCGCAATGAAAAGAATCAAGTACCTAAGAATAATCCTTAACTAAGGATGTAAGGGATCTGTACTCAGAAAACTTCAAAACATTGCTTATAGAAATCAAGGAAGACCTAAATAGGTGGAAACACATTCTGTGTTCATGGATAGGAAGGCTAAATGTTGTTAAAATGTCAGTTCTCCTCCAGTTGATTTACAGGTTCAATGCAGTAACAGTCAAAATTCCAACAACCTATTTTGCAGATTGGAAAAGTTACTTTTCAAATTTTTTGGAAGGGAAAGGGTTCTCAAATAGCCAAAAACATTCTGAAAAAGAAGAATGAAGTGGGAGGACTTATACTTCCAGATTTTAAGACTATTACTGTAAAGCCACAGTGACCCAAACAGTACGGTACTGGCACAAAGACAGACACACTGATCACTGGAATTGAACTGAGAGTTCAGAAATAGACTTCGGATCTATGGTCACTTGATTTCTGTCAAGGTCCTCAAACCCACTGAACTGGGACCATTTATCTTCAGTAAATGGTGCTGGGAGAACAGGTTATCCATAGCCAAAGGAATGAAAGAGGACCCTTAACTTATACTGTATAGAAAAATTAACTCAAAGTGGATCAAAGACCTAAATGCAAGAGCCAGGACCATAAAACCTAGGCAAAAATACAGGGAAACAGCTTCAAGACTTACAGTGACTGGAGGTAGCTTCTTAGACTTTACCAAAAGCACAACAAACAAAAGAAAAAAATTGATAAATAGTAAATCCTCAAGATTGAACACATTTGTGCTTCAAAGGACTTTGTCAAAAGGTAAAAAAGTAGCCAACTCAATGGGAGAGAGTAATTGGTGACTATATATTTGGTAAGGGTTTGATATCCAGTATATAAAGAAATCTTGTAACTGAACAATAAAAGGACAAACAACCCCATGATAAAATGGACAAACTGTATGAAGACATTCCTTCAAGGAAGAAATACAAATGGCTAAAAAGCACATAAGGAGATGTTTATCTTCCTTAACTATGAGGGAAATGCAAATCAATACTCGATAAGATATCATCTTACACCTATAAGAATGGCCACTATTAAATAAACAGGAAACTAGAAGTGTTGGAGAGGATGTGGAGAATTAGCCACACTTCTCTGCAGGTGGGAATGCAAAATGGTACAGCCACTGTGGAAGACAGTTTGGTGGTTCCTTAGAAATCTAAATGCTGAATTGACCTATGACCTGGCAAGTCCACTACTTGGTATATACCCAGAAGATCCGGGTATATATCTACACGAACAGACATTTACACACCGAGGTTCACAGTGGCATTGTTCACAACTGCCAAAAGGTGGAAACAATCCAATTGCCCATCAACAGATGAATGGATAAACAAAATGTGGTATATACATAAAATGGAATATTATGCAGCAGTAAGAAGAAATGAGGTCCTGAAATATGTGACAACATGGATCTATTTGGAGGATGTAATACTGAGTGAAACAACACAAAAGGACAGATATTGCATGATTTCACTAATATGAACTAACTAGATTATGTACACACAGCGTCTTAAAATGTAGAATGTAAAACACCTAGAAACAGACAAGGGGTAGCAGTAACTTAATATGTTCAGAATGTATAACGAGGTTGAACTGAAAATGTCTGGAACTAGATATGGGATGAGGGTAGCTCATTAATGGGAATATAAAGAATAGTGCTGTATTACAGATGAATTTGGTTGAAAGGTGTTTAGAGTCATGTATGCTGCTGATTAACACTACAAATATAAATAAGTTTTTGCATGAACTTTTATGTGTGACACATTTTATTATTAACTCATATTTTATGAGTTAATAATAGAATCAGATGGGGGGAGTACTTATTGCAAACTATGGTGTGTAGTTCACAGTAATACCTTAAAATTCTTTCATCAACATAACTGATGTACCACATAATACTACAGGTCAATAATGGGGGAGATAAGGAAAAAGGGGTGTTTGGGGTTTTCTTTTTGTGTGTCAATCAGTTAATTTTCTTTTTGGAACAATAAAAATGGTCAAAAATTAAGTGTGATGATTGCACAATTAATTGATGATACTACGAGATATTAACTGTATACTCTGGATGGGATATATGATAAGTTAATATATCTCAGTAAAATTTGCACACACACAAAAGAGTTTAACACTGACATCCATTGCCAAAGAAACTACTATTTAAAGTTCTTCAAAAAGAAGACAATTGAAATAAACGAATGTGAGGCAAGAAGAAATGATGAACAGAGAAACTAATAAGACTTAATTTAAAGCAACAACCATGAAAAGGGATTGTTGGGAATTGAATCATGTCCCCCATAAAAGACATGCTCAAGTCTTAATCCATGCTTCTGTGTGTGTGAGCCCATTTGGAAATAGGATCTTTGAAAATGCTATTATTAGTTAAGGTGTAGTCTCATTTGTGAATAAGATCTTCAAAAATCCTATTTTGGATGAGGCTAAACTGAAATCAGAGTGCGTCTTAATCCATATGACTAGAGGCCTTATAAAGATGAGAAATTTGGGTGCAATCAGTCAGTAAAAGCCAAAAGTCAGAAGAAGTCAGAGAAGATAGAAAGATGCTATGTAACAGAGGACTGCCATACTCAAAATACTACCAACCTGAGAGAAAGCAAGACCTTGCCAACATCTTGATTCTGGACATCTAGGCTTCAAAACTGTGGGACAATAAATGCTTGTTTTTTAAGACAAAATCAAAACAAAACAATTGTTTATCGATGTGGGGGTCTATTTCTGAACTCTCATTCTGATTCCATTGGTCAATATATCTATGATGTGCCAGTACCATGCTGTTTTGACCTCTTATGTAGCTGTATAATATGCTTGAAAGTCAGGAAGTGTGAGTTCTCTAACTTAATTCTTCTTATCAAGATGTTTTTGGCTACTTGGTGCCCCTTAAACTTCCAAATAAATTTGATAATTGGCTTTTCCATTTCTCCAAATGATTGGAATTGCATTGAATCTGTAGCTCAATTTGGGTAGAATTGATATCTTAATGATATTTAACCTTCCAATTCATAAACATGGAATGCTCCCATTTATTTAGGTCTTCTTTGATTTCTTTTAGCAATGTTTTGTAATTTCCTGTGTACAAGTCCTTTACATCCTTGGTTAGAGTTATTCCTGATATTTGATTCTTTTAGTTGCCTTTTTTTTTTTTTAGCTCATGCAAAAAGTTATTTATATTTGTAGTGTTAATCAGCGGGACATATAGTCTATACAACCCATTTCAACCATGTTCACCTTCATTATGGTAATATTACTTACAGACCCAGTAGTGAACTGCCTTCACTTTTATTTATTCCCCTAATTTGAGTTGAACCACATTGTTACTGTGCATGGAATTTCGTTCTTGATATCTTCTTCTGATCATTCACTGCTTGGGTACAGAAACACTACTAAATTTGGGGTGTTGCTCTGTACCTCATAACTTTGCTGAATTCCTTTATTAGCTCTAGGTGCTTTTTTGTGGACTTTACAGGGTTTTCTGAATATGGGATCATGTCATTGCCAACAGGGAGAGTTTACTTCTTCCATTCCAATTTGGATGTATTTTTTTTTCTTGCCTGTTTTTACACCAACTTCCAGTATGTTGAATAGCAGTTGGCATCCTTGTCTTGTTTCTAATCTTAGAGGGAAAGCTTTCAGTATTTCATCATTAAGTAGGATGTTAGTGTGGGCTTTCACATATACCCTTTATCATGTTGAGGAAATTTCCTCCTATTCATAATGTTCTAAGTGTTTTTACAAAGAAGCGGTGTTGGATTTTGTCAAATGTCATTTCTGCATCAATCGAAGTGATCATGTGGTTTTCATCTTTCATTCTGTTAATGCATTGTATATCACATTAACTGATTTTCTTTTGGTGAACCAAACTTACATACCAGGGGTAAATCCTACTTGATTATGGTATATAATTCTGTTAGTATGTTTTTTTATTCTGTTTGCTAGTATTCTGTCAAGGACTTTTAAACCTATACTCATAAGAGATATTGTTCTTTAATTTTCTTTTCTTGTGGTATCTTTACCTTGCTTTGGTTAAGAGGGTGATTTTGGCATCATATAAAGAACTAGGGAGGGTCCCCTTCTCTTCAATTTTTTTGGAAGAGTTTGAGCAGAATTGGAGTTCAGTCTTCTTGGAATGGTTAGTACAATACCGACGTGAAGCTGTCTCATTGTGTGCTTTTCTGTGATGGGAGGTTTCTGATTACTGATTCAATCTCTTTACTTGAAATTAGTTTGCTGATATCTTCTATTTCTTCTTGAGTCCCTGTTCTAGTTTGCTAGCTGCCTGAATGCAATATACCAGAAACAGAATGGCTTTTAAAAATGGGAATTTAATAAGTTGCTAGTTTACAGTTCTAAGGCCAAGAAAATGTCCCAATTAAAACAAGTCTATAGAAATATCCAATAAAGATATCCATCCAGGGAAAGATACCTTGGATCAAGAAGGCCGATGAAGTTCATAGTCACTCTCTCTTAAAGGAGAAGGTGTATGGTGAACAAATTCAGGGTTTCTCGCTCATCTGGAAAGGCACATGGCGAACATGGCATTATCTGCTAGCTTTCTCTCCTGGTTTCCTGTTTCATGAAGCTCCCCAGGAGGCATTTTCCTTCTTCACCTCAAAAGGTCGCCGGCTGGTGGACTCTGTTTCATGGTGGTACAGCATTCTCTGCCCTCTCCAAATCTCCTATTCTCCAAAATGTTTCCTCTTTTATAGGACTCCAGAAAACCAATCAAGACCTAACCAAATGCATGGAGACACATCTCCCCTAATCCAGCTTAACCACTCTTGATTAAATCATACTCCAGGGAGATGATCTGATTACAGTTTCAAACATACAGTATTGAATAGGAATTATTCTACCTTTATGAAATAGGATTTTGATTAAAACATTGCTTTTCTAGGATACATATATCCTTTCAAACCAGCACATTCCACCTTCTGGACCCTAAAAAAGACATGTTTTCCCCATATACAAAATACATTAATTTCATAACAATATGAGAAATCCTTCCAAATACTGTCTACCATTGGGGAAGCTGTCTTTTTATTTTCTTGACGAAGTTCGTGATGTGCAAAAGTATTTAATTTTGAGGAGTTCCCATTTCTTTCTTTCTTTCTTCAATGCTCTTGCATTGGGTGTAAGGTCTAGGAAACCGCCTCCTAGTATAAGATTTGTAAGATATTTCTCTACATTTTCTTCTAACAGTTTTATGATGTTAGATCTAATATTTAGGTTTTTGATCCATTTTGAGTTAATTTTTTTTATAGGGTGTGAGATATGGATCCTCTTTCATTCTTTTGCATGTGGACATCCAGTTCTTTAGGTGCCATTTATTGAAGAGACTGTTCTGTCCCAGGGAGTTGGCTTGACTGCCTTATCAAAGATCAATTGTTCATAGATGAGAGGGACTATATCTGAACACTCTATTCTATTTCATTGGTCAGTATATCTATCTTTATGCCAGTATCATGGTGTTTTGACCACTGTAGCTTCATAATACACCTTAAAGTCAGGTAGTGTAAGACCTCTGACTTCATTTTTTTTCTCAGGATACTTTTAGCTATTTGGGGCACCCTGCCCTTCTAGATAAATCTGGTTATTAGTTTTTCTATTCCTGAAAAGTAAGTTTTGGGGACTTTAATTGGTATTGCATTGAATCTGTAAATCAGTTTAGGTAGAACTGACATCTTAACCATATTTAGTCTTCCAAACCATGAACATGATATGCCCTTCCATCTATTTAGGTCTTCTTTGATTTCTTTTAGCAATTTCTTGTAGTTTCCTTTATATAGGTCTTTTGTTTCTTTAGTTCAATTTATTCCTAAATATTTTATTCTTTTGGTTGCAATTGTAAATGGAATTTTTTTTCTTGATTTCCCCCTCAGATTGTTCATTACTAGTGCATAGAAACTATAGATTTTTGAATGTTAATCTTGTAGCCTGCCACTTTGCTGTATTCATTTATTAGCTCTAGTAGTTTTGCAGTGGATTTTTTGGGTCTTTCAACATATAGTATCATATCATCTGCAAACAGTGAGAGTTTTACTTCTTCCTTTCCAATTCTGATGCCTTGTATTTCTTTTTCTTGTCTAATTGCTCTGGCTAGAACTTCCAACACAATGTTGAATAATAATGGTGATAGTGGACATCCTTGTCTTGTTCCTGAACTTAGGGTGAAAGTTTTCAGTTTTTTTCCCCATTGAGGATGATGTTAGCTGTGGGTTTTTCATATATTCCCTTTATCATTTTGAGGAAGTTCCCTTCTATTTCTATCCTTTGAAGTGTTTTCAACAGGAAAGGATGTTGAAGTTTGTCAAATGCTTTTTCTGCATCAATCAACATGGTCATGTGGTTTTTCTGCTTTGATCTATTGATATGGTGTATTACATTAATTGATTTTCTTATGTTGAACCATCCTTGCATACGTGGGATGAATCCTACTTGATCATGGTGTATAATTCACTTAATGTGTTGCTGGATTCGATCTGCTAGAATTTTGTTGAGGATTTTTGCATCTATATTCATTAGAGAGATTGGTTTGTGGTTTTCTTTTTTTGTAATGTCTTTGTCTGGCTTTGGTATGAGGGTGATGTTGGCTTCATAGAATGAGTTAGGTAGCTTTCCCACCTCTTCAATTTTTTTGAAGAGTTTGAGCAGGATTGGTACTAATTCTTTCTGGAATGTTTGGTAGAATTCACATGTGAAGCCATCTGGTCCTGGACTCTTCTTTTGGGGGAGCTTCTTAATGGCTGATTAAATTTTTTACTTGTGATTGGTTTTTTGAGGTCGTCTATTTCTTCTCGAGTCAATGTTGGTTGTACATGCCTTTCTAGAAAGCTGTCCATTTCATCTACATTGTCGTATTTATTAACATAAAGTTGTTCATAGTATCCTGTCATTTCTTCCTTTATTTCTATGGGGTCAGTGGTTATGTCTCCTCTTCCATTTCTGATCTTACTTATTTACATCCTCTCTCTTTTCTTTTTGTCAACCTTGCTAAGGGTCCATCAATCTTATTGATTTTCTCATAGAACCAACTTCTGGTTTTGTTGATTTTCTCAATTGATTTCATGTTCTAAATTTCATTTATTTCTGCTCTAATCTTCATTATTTCTTTCCTTTTGCTTGATTTGGGGTTAGTTTGCTGTTCTTTCTCTAGTTCTTCCAAGTGAACAGTTAATTCCTAGATTTTTGCTCTTCTTTTTTGATATTGGCATTTAGGGCAATAAATTTCCCTCTTAGCAATGCCTTTGCTGCTGCATCCCATAAATTTTGATATGTTGTGTTTTCATTTTCATTTGCTTTGAGATATTTACTGATTTCTCTTGTAATTTCTTCCTTGACCCACTGGTTGTTTAAGAGTATGTTGTTGAGCCTCCACATATATGTGAATTTTCTGGCACTCTGCCTATTATTGATTTCCAACTTCATTCCTTTATGATCTGAGAAAGTGTTTTGTATGCTTTCAGTCTTTTTAAATTTATTGAGACTTGCTTTGTGACCCAGCATATGGTCTATCCTTGAGAATGATCCACGAGCACTTGAGAAAAAGGTGTATCCTGCTGTTTTGGGGTGTAATGTTCTATAAATGTCTGTTAAGTCTAGCTCATTTATTGTATTACTCAAATTCTGTTTCTTAATTAATCCTCTGTCTAGATGTTCTGTCCATTGATGACAGTGTGGAATTGAAGTCTCCAACTATTATGGTAGATGTGTCTATTTCTTTTTTCAGCGTTTGCCTCATGTAGTTTGGAGCATTCTGGCTTGGTGCATAAATATTTATGATTGTTATGTCTTCTTGTTGAATTGTTCTTTTTATTAATACATAGTGTCCTTCTTTGTCTCTTTTAACTGTTTTACATTTGAAGTCTAATTTGTTGGATATTAGTATAGCTACTCCTGCACTTTTCTGACTGTTATTTGCATGAAATATCTTTTTGCAACCTTTCACTTTCAACTAATGTTTATCCTCGGGTCTAAGATGTGCTTCCTGTAGACAGCATATAGACAGGTCCTGTTTTTAATGATTCTGCCAGTCTATGTCTTTTGATTGGGGAGTTTAATCCATTAACATTTAGTGTTATTACTGTATGGATAGTACTTTCATCTACCATTTTGCCTTTTGGATTTTATATGTCACATCTAATTTTTCTTCTTTTTACCTTTACTGATAGTCTTCATTTCTATACTCTCCTTCACAGCTCTCTCCTGTCTTTTTGTATCTGTCTCTAGTGCTCCCTTGAGTATTTCTTGCAGAGCCGGTCTCTGTCACAAATTCTCTCAGTGATTTTTTTGTCCAAAAATATTTTAATTTCTACCTCATTTTTGAAGGACAATTTTGCTGGATATAGAATTCTTGGTTGGCAGTTTTTCTCTTTTAGTAATTTAAATATATCATCCCACTGTCTTCTTGCCTCCATGGTTTCTGCTGAGAATTCTACGCATAGTCTTATTGGGCTTCCCTTATATGTGATGGACTGCTTTTCTCTTGCTGCTTTCAAAATTCTCTCTTTCTCTTTGACCTCTGACATTCTGATTAGTAAGTATCATGGCATATGTCTACTTGGATCTATCCTTTTTGGGGTACGCTGCACTTCTTGGATCTGTAATTTTAAGTCTTTCATTAGAGTTGGGAAATTGTCAGTGGTAATTTCCTCCATTAGCTTTTCTCCTCCTTTTCCCTCCTCTTCTCCTTCTGGGACACCCACAACACATATATTTGTGCACTTCATATTGTCATTCAATTCCCTGAGTCCTGCTCATATTTTTCCATTCTTTTCCCTGTATTTTCTTTTGCTTGTTGGATTTCAAATGTTCCGTCCTCCAGTACACTAATCCTATCTTCTGCTTCTTGAAATCCAACATTGTAGGTTTCCATTGTTTTTTTCATCTCTTCTACTGTGCCTTTCATTTCCATAAGTTCTGTGATTTGTTTTTTCAGACTTTTGATTTCTTCTTTTTGTTCATTCCTTGCCTTCTTTATATTGTCCCCCAATTCATTGATTTGATTTTTGATGAGGTTTTCCATGTCTGTTTGAACATTCTGAATTAATTATTTCAATTCCTGTATGTTATTTGAATTGTTGGTTTGTTCCTTTGACTGGGCCATATCTTCAATTTTCTTAGTGTGGTTCATTATTTTTTGCTGGTGTTTAGGTATTTCATTACCTTAATCAGCTTATTCTGGAGACTGCTTTCACTTCTTTTACCTAGGATTTTCTTGCTGGATGAATTTGTTGCCTATCTGTTCTTTGACATTCAGTGCAGCTTATTCTAGACCACTAGCTTAGGTTTTGTTTAACAGAGCAGAATTTTTCAGCTCTTGTTTTCTTGTTTCTTTCTTTCTTTTTTTTTTTAACATGGGCAGGCACCGGGAATCAAACCCAAGTCCTTTGGCATTGCAGGCAAGTGTTCCTGCCTGCTGAGCCACCATGGCCGGCCCGTTTTCTCGTTTCTGGCCTTGACTGTATGGTGCCTTTTCCCCCCCAACCCTTAGGAGGGTCCGCTTCGGTATTATAGACCCCAGCCAGATTTTCCTAGACCAACCTGGCTTCCTGTCAGGAGGAAAGAGTCACCTGTGTCAGTTTTTTCTGAGGGTAAGACCCAGAAGGTTGAAAGACTTTCCTGTGAAGTCTCTAGGCTTTGTGTTTTTCCTATCCTGCCCAGTATGTGGCGCTTGTCTGCCTGCTGGTCCCACCAGCATAAGATGATGCGGTACCTTTAGCTTTGGCAGACTCTGCCTGCTGAAGGCGTGGTGCAGACAGAGGAGAGGTTATAGGCTGGCTTTAATGGCTTCAAATTTCCAAGCCCTGGGGTCTGAATTCCTTGAGGGAGGGAATCCACCTGAGTTGGGCCCCATCTCTCTCCTGGGGAAGGCAAAGGCTCCAGACAAGCTCTCAAACAAGCTTGTTTCTTCCTATGCCTCGGGCAGTTGCAGCCTGAGAAGCCCCGCAGCTGTATCCAAAGGCAGTCCAGCCTTTGTAGAAACACAGCCACAAATTAAAAAAAAAAGAAAGAGAAAAATCCTTCTCAGAGCAGGACCCCATTCCTCAGGTCTGCCAATCAAAAGCATAAGTTGGTATGTTGCTTTGTGTACCTTCAGATCCTATTTGCCCCCTCCTTTCCTTCAGGGCCCAGACCCTTTCAAGTATTATGTGCTGTCCAATCCAGAAAAACCTCTGTTTCTTTTTTTTTCTTTTTCTGTCAGCCCTGCCCCCTTGGTGACGGGGCAAAAATCAGCAACCTTCGCTTTACCAGGTTCACCTGAGCTGGGGGCCTATTTTTAGTAGGCAGAATTTGTGAATTAATTCCACAATTGAAGCTTAGTTGTGCTCAGCCCCTGCTGCTGGTAAAGTCTCTTTGCTTTCCCCTCTGGGAAGCAGTCTGTGGGGAAGTGGTGCTGGCTGCCATGGCTTGGGGAACTCACAGTTCTAGGGGTGGTCGCAGCAGGTCCAGCTGGTCCAGACTGGAGTATGCTGTGTGTCCGGTCACTGACGTGGCCCCAGCAGTTGTTCTGTACTGTTCCTGGTTATTTAGTAGCTACTCTAAATAACGAACTAAATCCCACACCTCAGTAAGCCGCCATCTTGGCACTCTCCCATACATGTATTTTAGCAATTTAATTTGTTTCCACACATTATTTAAACACCAAAAAGTAGTTAGGATGGGCAAGCAAAATGGAAGGCAATTTAAAGTAAAATGACAAGATCATATTAAAACTGAAGGTCAGGCATTGATCTCAGTGCTCAAATCACTTATCAGGCCACCAGTCAGTTCTTCAATCTTTCTAACTTTCCCTTCTCCCTGAATGTTCATTTAAAACATTTATATATACCAACTGCCTATATTTGCCCAGCATTATTTCTGAACTAATCGAATCAGAGACCTACAAACAACATATGACATAGTTCCTGACTTCAATGCTGTACAGTCTAGAGGCTATCTATATATGCATTGTACAATATAGGAGGCTTTAGCCATATGGGGTTATTTAAGTTTAAATTTATTAATTAAATAAAATTAAAATTTTAGTTTCTCAATTTTATTAGCCTCATATCAAGGGCCTAAAAGCCACATGCAGCTAGTGGCTACGATATGGGACAGTGCAGATACAGAATATTTCCATCATCACAGTAAATCTACTGCCCAGTGCCAAACAAAGTAAACTGTTGAAATCTCAACAAATGTAGAAGATAATCAACTGGAAAAAAAAATGTACGTTTAGACAAAGGGGTATAAAGAAAAAGATCAAGTGAGAATAGAATTGTTGGGTACAGCTTCTGAATTTGGTCCAGTGCCTAGTCATACAACTCTCCTATTTTCCACAGCCACTGCTCTGTCATGCAAGACCTCTTTGTCTCTCTTTCCCGTTCTCATATTTGTTGCAATACAGAACTAGTGCCCTACTTTCTTTGTGCTTCTAAAAAGCACTCTTTTATAAAATGGTCCTCTTTCTGAAAGGCAATGATATACACCTAAGAACTAGCTTTTGTATAATTCCCAGAATCATGCTTTTCCAGACTCTTGATTCAATCCTGGGTAAACCATGAAAGATGTAGGTCATCGTCTTTTTATAAGTAATGATGTTGGCTCCCGGAGAAGAAACATTCTAAACAGATATGTGATGAAATACTTGGTGCCTCTATTTTTTTATTTGGTTTTATTTAGAAATATCTCTAAAGAAATATCTTTAAGCACAAAGAAAGAGTGCTGTATACAAACTAGCTGAAGAAATTATGAGAAAATCATGAAATGATGTCCCCAAACAAAAACCAGGTATTTCTTTTCCCATCTCAACCATATTTCAAATGCTAAACCTAAATCTTAAATGTGAAATTAGGCTTGCTAGGGTTCTGCACATTCTCAAAACTGTAGTCATTTCTGTGATATATGTCTATTATCTGTCCCATGCACCTGTTTCCAGTAGCAAAACACTACTTGCACTTTTTTTTTGTTTCCATGTAGGGTATATAATAGGAGATAAAGTGAAGGATGACATCAAGGGAAATGAAAAAATGTAAATATCAACTGATATATGTGACTACGCTAATTTGCTAACAATTTGTACTAGCGAGAGAGGCAAAAATTTTGGCTTTCTTCATTGGCAATTCCTACTAAGGAATAAAGATGAATCTATTTCATACAATCTTTTTTTACAAGTGTTCTTCAGGGCCTATAAGGCATTTCTATTAGGTAGCTCCCTAAAAATAAACAAATGAAACACTGGTGAAGTCAGAAATTTAATTTGTACCTAGTCATAACCATTAGGGTGACCATCAGTTGTCCAGGTGAGCCCCCAGTTTATGGCCATAAACTGGGCATAAACAATTATTATTAGAGCTCCCTTCTGCTCCCTGAAGTTCCTGGTTTGGACACCTTAACTCTACTTCAATACTGTACTAAGCCTGTTCGGGTGGGTTCCAATGAAATAAAACAGAAGGGTTTCAGTGGTTCCTACAATTCATGCACATAAGTAAACTTTTTAAACTTTTATTTTTTTAAAAGACACTACACGAGACATATAAATTCATACAAACAGGAAGTCAAATCAGCCAAAGGAGAATATAAAATAAAATTTCTTTTCCCCACAGCAAGAATATTTTAAATATCTGGATAGATCCAATAGAATACTACTCTACGTTTTTTATTTCATTTTCTGATGGAGATTTTAAAAAATTTATCTGACTTCTTTTCAAATGGAATAGATTGATGAAATAGGTCAAAAACACAGAAGTAATTCACACCCACAGATCACGGTAGCCAAGAAAGAACAGTTTCGGCAGCTTAGGGCCTATCTATCTATTGGCCATTCGTTCTGACTGGAATGCTTTTTCCCTAGGAGGAACTGGAAGCTTTATTATTTCTCGTGGGTGCATAAAAATTGTGCAGCTACTTTGGAAAAAGGTTTGGCATTTCCTTAAAATGTTAAACATAGTTACCATCTGATCCAGCAATTCTACCCCTAGATATATAACCAATAGAAATGAAAAGGTATGTCCACACAAAAACTTGTACTAGAGTGTTCATAGCAGTATTATTCATAATAGCCAAAAAGTAGAAATAATCCAAATGTTCATGAACAGAAGAATGGATAAACAAAATGTGTTATATGTATGCAATGGAATAGCATACAGCCACAAAAAGGAATGAAGTACTGATACATGCTACTACATGGATGAACCATGAAAACATCATGCTAAGTGAAAAGAAGCCAGATGCAAAAAGCCACATATTGTTCTGATTAAGCAAATCTATAGAGAAAGGGGTTGGGAGAAGAGGGAATGGGGAATGACTGCTAATGGGTAAGAGATTTGTTTTGGGGGGGATGAAAATATTCTAAAATTAGATAGTAGTGGGCATGGTACAACTTTGTGAATATACTAAAAACTAAAGAATTGTACACTTTTAAAGGGTGGATTTTATGGTATATGAATTATATTTCAGTAAAGTTATTAGAAGAAATCATTTACTTATCTGTACACAGGACTCTTGCAGAAGATCATCAAACAGATTTCAACAACTATTAAAGCATGCCTTTTCCCCCTTTACTATGCTAAACATTTCCACTATCATGAACCATTTCTTGTCGGCCAGATGTTCAGAAGCTTTACTCTGGGTGTCCTCCTAAAGTCAGACAGGATACAAAGGAGCAATTTTTCATTATAAAAAAATTCGAACTATTTACAAGCTGATACTGGAACAGGATAGAGAAAATAGACAGTTTTCTAGCTTTTGATGATTTAAATAAATAAAATTCATTCAAGGATAATGTATCAAACATGCCATAAAAGTAATCAAAGGACATTCCAGAGTCATATACAGATAAGATGAAGAAAAACAGAGTTTTAGTAACTAGACTTCTGTTGTTCCAAGAATAGAAAAGCAAAAGAATCCAAACTAAATATAACAGCCAGTGGCCATTAAATATAAATGACATTTTAAAATGCACTATCATGTAATCATTCTACTGATAAGGTTACCTCGAAATTCAATTTAGTCTAGACAAGGTTTAATTTCCTCGCCATATGCTCTTCTTGTCCTCAGGATAATGTTTTTATACAGCCACCATACTTGTAATTTTTTGTTTAAAGCCTATCTTGTTTATCAGACTATATGGAGTCACAAGGGTTGGGATCATCTGTCTTGTTCATCTCTGTATCCCAGCATCTGCTCAGTCAAACAGATTTCAACAACTATTAAAGCATGCCTTTTCCCCCTCTTTACTATGCTAAACATATCCACTATCATGAACCATTTCTTATCGGCCAGATGTTCAGAAGCCGACATGGTTGGTTCACAATAAATGTTGAATCAAATATAGATTGACTTTTTTTTTTGGGGGGGGGGTGCATGGTCCAGGAATCGAACCCGGGTCTCCTGCATGGAAGGCAGGAATTATAACCACTGAACCTAGATTGACTTTTTTGAGTTCCAGATCAGGCACCATGGTAGTAATAGGAATTAAGCGAAAGAAAAACAAGACTGTTTCTGTGATTTGAGGAATTTAAAATCTAATGGGAAGATAAATATGTAAGCAGAAAATTTCAATATTTTTTGATAAGTAGAAGTATAGAAACCCTTTTCAACAGGTTCATCTAAGTCTTTATTCAGTGTTAGTGGTAGCATCATAAAATTAAATAAGACAACAGTCCCTAAATTTAAAAAGCTTGGAGTCTAAAGTATAATAAAATAAACTGATTCTAGCTTTATAACACAGACAAGCACAAAGTGACATGGAAATACAGAAGAAGGACATTTAAACAAAAAAGCATGGGTGTTAAAGAGGACTTTCTGGGTGAAATTAAAAAAATTATTACTGCAGTAATGTATATATAACACAACATTTGCCACTTTAATCATTATTTAAGTGTACAATTCAAAGGCATTAATTACATTCACACAGTTGTGCTCCCATTACCACCATCCATTACCAAAAATTTTCATCACCAAACAGAAACTCTGTACCCATTAAGCAATAACTACCCATCACCTCCCAAACCCACACCCTCTGGATAACCTCTAATCTATTTCACGTCTATAAATTTGTTTAGTCTAGATAATTCACATAACTAGAATCATAAATGTCTGTCCTTTGTGTCTCGCTTCTTTCACTTAGCATGATGCTTTCACGGTTCATCCAAGTTGTAAAATGTATCAGAACTTCATTCCTTTTTATGGTTGAATAATATTTCATTGCATGCATATACTACATTTTGTTCATCTATTCTTCTGTTGATGATCACTTCAGTTGTTTTAACATTTTGGTTTTTGTGAATAACACTGCAATGAACATATATTTGAGCTCCTGTTTTCAATCCTTTGGGGTATACACTTATGTTTGGAATTTCTGGGTTATATGGTAATTCCATGTTTAACTTTTTGAGAAACTACCAAAAGGATTCCATAAAGGATACCTGCATTGCCACCAACAATGCAGGACAGTTTCAGTTTCTCCACATTCTCATCAATACTGGTTATTTTCCATTTTTAAAATAATAGCCATCAAAATAGGTGTGAATGGTATCTTATTATGGTTTTTATTTGCATTTTTCTAATGGCTAATGATGTTGAGAATGGGCAAGATCATTTTAAAGCTGAGTTTAGAATAATGGAGAGGGGTCTGTTAGACAAAGGCATGGGGAAAGAACATTGCAGGCAGAAAAATGTCATGTGCAAAGGAACACAAATATGTGAAAGAGGATGATGTATTTATGATATTATAAGCAATACAGGACAAATGAGGCAAAGGGAAGTGGACAGAAATGAATGAAATGATGCAAAGAGTATAGAAAAAGAAGAATCTGGGATGATTTCCACATTTCTAGGATGACAATCTGGAAGGACAGTAGTGGCACTGTGTGAGACAGGGAATACAGAAGTAAAAACAGATTTAGAGAATAAGGTAATGAGTTTAGTTTTGACTATGTTGAGATTGAGATGATTGTACAAAGTCAATTTGAGAAGACAATTGGCACTTTAGTTTACTGACTGGGAGCTGAGGAGAGAGTCCAAATTAGAGATAAGAATTAGCATTAGAAAAGGATAGGTGCTTGAAAATGTACAGCATAGCCATAATAAAAAAAGGATTGTGAAAATCAAATGAGTATAGAAACAAAGTTCAGATAAGCATCTGAGTACCAAGTGGATGAACAATAAGAAAGTCCTATGAATAGATGGTAAGACAGTTTCACACCCAAATAAAGAGGGCACCTCAGTTTAATTCAGGTATACATGCTGATATTCTCACCACAGCTACTTAACAGGATGAAAACATCTGAAGTATGAATGTTTCATGGCTTCTGGGTTCAGCATCTGAACAGAGGAGGCAGCCCAGGGGAATGAGTTTAGGATTGCTCATACCAGTCTCAAACCAAGCAATTAATCAAATTGGAGTAAAATCAACTCAAAGACTGAGTTGGATTTTTCCCAAAAACAGAAATGTTTTTTTTTTAATTTCTGATTATAAAAATAATAATTATTTTTCAAATCTGAAAATAAAGTTTAAGGCAAAAACCAAGAGATAGCCTTTGTTTACAAGTTGAATATTAGTGTATCTTCTTCCACACTTTAAGTCAGGAAATAAATGTAAAGAGATAGTAGCAACATGATGCTTGTATAAGTGAGACCTCAAGCTATGAGCCTTCAGATGACAATATCCTGGATGAATTTTCTCAAACTCAAGAACTGAAGTGAATGATATATTTCTGAGGACAAAAAAGAAATATGGTATTTCCCTTTCAATTAACCATTCCACAGGAAGGACTTCATTGTGTAGTAATTTGCAGCAAGAACTTGGACAATCCCATATTGTTAAAAGGATATGTGACAATATTCTTTCATCATTTATGGTGCATGCAAGTCAAAATTTACTTGATGTATATGAATAATAAGTAGACAAATACTGGAGGGAACTGTGTACACAGATCTTTGGAAGAAAAAAGATGAATAAATAAAAATAGCCCTTGGGTTGATCATTGTAATTGGTGTTTTACGAATCTAAAAATAAAAATGTTTTACAATTATGGGGCAAAAAAGAAAAAAAATACGGCCATCTACTCTCTTCAAAAAAATTATGAGGTGCCAAAGTTCTCAGAGCATTTCTTTTTTTTTGATGAAAGCCAAAATTGTAATAATTTAAGATCCTAACAAAGGAAAAATTCTCATGATGTCCGGATAGATAAATAATTCTTATACAAGAGACAAACCATAAATCAAAGTGTATTAGATTGATAAAATTGATTGTATTTGACAGGAGGGTACAAAGTGGGATGAATGTATCCTTCACACATAACATAGACAGGAATTTCATGACAAGATCTTCAGATTCATTTAATTATATATACACATACATAACCTCAGTATAAAAGGAATATTTTAAATTCCTGACAATACAAAGTATTAACAAGAAAAGAGAGCAAAAAGAACTCTCAAAAATTTCAGATGTGAGTACTAATTGGTACTACCAGTTTAGAAAAATGTGTGACATTGCATCATTTAGCTTAGGCTATGTTACACTTGAGTGAACCTCCAATTATCAATGCAGCTGTATTGCTCATTCAGGATTCATGTCAGCAGTGTGTTCAGTACAGCTCTTCACTCTGGAATCCAAATTGATGGAGGAACACAAACCTAAAGGTCAAGTAGAAAATATACTATGGCTAGCTTAATCCAGCTCTTAAATCCACACTCTGCCTTTCCTCTGTCATTAATCTTACCTATGAGAGCTAAAAGGCCAAGCTCTATGTCAATGGGGTACTGTAACATTAATCTGTTAAAGGGAGGAAGACTAAAATATTAAGAATAATAAAACTGATCTCAGAATATTCTATTAAAAATAAAGATTTATATAGCCAATGCACACTGGGTATGCAGTTTTAGCAAGAAACTAATTTTTGTTATGGTTTATCATTTGAGATTAGAGGTCATAGGTTAACACAAAGGTGGTTTACTTATGTGGAAAGGGAATAAGGTTACTGCTAAACATTCTATTTAATCCTTTAAAAATCTTCTCACTCTATTAACTTTTCCAAGATTACAGCTTTATATTCAGTATGATGTAGAACAAATGTGCATCAGTGTTACACTTCTGGAAAAAGAAGTGTAACCCAGGTAAAGACCTTCTTAACTGTAAGTATTTAAGAGGGAGCTCCTTGTGAGCTATTGGCCCAACTGTAGACTTAATGGTTAAGTCACCAGTGGATTTTGTACTTCCAAAACTGACAAATTTAAATTCTACATTTTCTAGTTTCTAGTAGGATGGGAGGGATCATATTTCTAACCTTGGAAACAGAGCCTTCCTCCAATTCTGGTTTTAAATGACAAGAAATAGGCAAAGTTTAAAACATGATGTTTCTTATTTACAGATTTTATAATATAGAGCATTTGTAATTCTCTCAGAAGAAATTTCCCACTTATAAATTATATTTATACACAAAATACAATATAAACACTTAGCTTTCTCTAATTTAAAAACATTTTCGAACCTCTATCCATGGAGAGGGCTTAGAAGTAATGAAATCCCAGTAGCAATAAAGAACTTGGTGGCTAGATCTAGATCTCAAAATAGCACTCTCCGATAAAAGGAACTGAAGCTCCTTGGAGAAATGGCTGATTCTAGGTACAGAAAAGGGAAAATATCAGATAAGCATGAAGCATCTGTGGTACTACAAAGCCAGGAAGTACCCAAAAAATAGACGGAGGAGAAATGATTGTGGCAATAGTTGGCAGAGTAGGGAGCTCTAAGACTCAATTCTTCCACCAAAACAACTATTAAATAGGCAGGAAAGTTTGAAACAACTATTCTGAAACTCTGGAGGCCAGAAGAACATTGTACAGGATTCCAGGGGAGAGCAGGATGAAGAGGATCATAAATCATGGTAAAAAATGGAAATTTCTCTCTCCACACTATGGCTACCAGCACCCATCTGACCTCTTGCAGCAGGCCGTTGGGGGTAGGGTCCAGCCCTTGGCCAGCTTGCTGATGACAGAAAATGACATAAAAATCCTCTTCTCCAAGACCAGGGTCAGGCATGGTCAACCATTGATCATGGTTTCTGATTAGCAAATCTGGATGGCTGGAGGTCTGGCTCTGACAACAGCTACTGTTTCAACCCATGTTGGACAAAGGCAGTGGCAGCCATTGTTTATACCTACCCAGGACAAGAGTGGCAGTAGTGGAGACTTAAGGACACTATACTTTCTCAGGGATGTAGGGGAGAGTTAGATAAAGTGCTGCATGGGCTGGGCAGGTCAGGAGAGCTCAGCTTTGGGGAGTTGCCAGAAAAGCTTTTTGTTGCTCTTTGCAGTCCCCTCCCCAGGGCACTTTGGAGCCAGTCTATGGCTCATGTGGGTCACTGGCAATGTTTTGGCTGAGAAAGACTGACCTGGGAAAGTTCTCTCTGATGTGCCCCTCTCCCAAAATTTGCCACCCAGGCAAAAGCAGCTTGAGACTATGAAAAGAGTGTAAGAAAATACACAGGTGGACAGACTGGCAGAAAACCCTAATGATTTCTAATATCCAAGAGAGGAAGGCCTGTCTCCTGGGAAACAGAGAGGACAATCAAACTACTCTAAACAGGAGAACTCCAAAACAACTAACAAGCAAAAGCCCAAGACAAGACAGAGGCTCAGAAAGTCAGGGAAAATCCTACACAATGCATTTGCCTTGGGCAGTCTTTCTGATAGAGAGCTGAAGCTCAAGAAAATTTCTGTCTGAAAACCAGTCAGTTACAGAATCAAGAAATAGAAAACTCAGTGAACAAATCTCAGAGTTCACATTTTAATACTAAAATGTATTGCATGCAACAAAAGAGCAGCAAAGAAAGAAAGAAGAAATGAAGGCCTAATCAAAAGAAGAGATTGAAAATCAAGAAGACACCACAGAAAAAGTCAAGAATGTGGACATACTAAAAAAAATCCTTTAAAATAATTACCTTAAAAATGATCAAGGAGACAAAGAAAACACAGAGAAAGAACTAAAGGATGTTCAGGAAAACAGTGAGTGAGCAATGTAAGAGTATTCTAGAGACACAGAAAATTTTAAAAGGAACCAAACAGAACTACTGGAGTTGAAGACTACAATAAAGAAAATGAAAAATTCCCAGGAAAGTTTCAAGCACAGATTGGAGCTGGAAGAAGAAAGACTTAGTGAATTGGAAGACAAGACACTTGAAATGAGTCAGGCTGAGGAATAGAGAGATAAAATTATTAAAAGTAAAAAAAAAAAAAAAAAATTAAAAGTGAAAACTGCCTAAGACAGCTCAGGGACACCATCAAGCTTAACAATATATGCATTATGGGAATCCCAGAAGGAAAAAAGAGAGCGAGAAAGAGGAATAAGGATCATTCAAAGACAATGACAGCCAATGCACCCAACTTAGCAAAATAGGTGAATACACAAATCCTTGAAGCTAGAGAACATCAAATAGGATAAACATGAAGAAAAATACACCTTGTGTGGCTGTTATATATTCCAGAAAAGACCATGCTCTTTCGAATCCATTCCTGTGAGTATAGACCTATTGTATATGGGATCTTCTGACCAGCTTATTTCAATGGAGATTCGATCCATCCCATTCAAGGGGGGCCTTATTCCTTTTACTGGAGTCCTTTATGAGAAAATAAAGACAGAAAAAGCCCAGAGAGTTCAGAGAAATTAAGAGATAAATCTAAGAGAAGCTTACAGAAAAAGCTCTAGAGATGCTAAGAGAGACAGATGCTAGGAAAGAGAGACACACAGAAGTTTAGAGAAAAGCCACAGATGGGGAAGCTAGAGGCTGAAAACAACGAAACTCGGGAGAGAAGGTCCAGCAGATGCTGGTCCCATGTGACAGAAGTGTCCCAGATGCCAGCAGCCTGTCTTCAGAGTCCAGGTATCCTATTGATGCCTGAGTTGGACATTTTCATAGCCTTAGAATTATAAACTCTTAAGCTACTAAGTCCCCATAGTTAATCCAGTTCATTTCTGGTATACTGCATTTCAGTAGCTTTAGCAAACTGAAATATCCTGTCATATACTGACCACACTATTGAATGTAAAGGACAAGGAGAGTTCTGAAAGCTGCAAGAGAAAATCAACAGATTACATACAAGGGAGTCTCAATCAGATTGAGTACTGATTCCTCATTAGAAACCATGCGGGCAAGAAGGCAGTGGGCTGAAAGACTTAGTGTTGACAACTGCCAGCCAAGAATTTTAAATCCAGCAAGGTTTTCTTTCAAAAATGAGGGAAAGATTAAGATATTCTCTTATAAATAAATGCAGAGGAAGTTCATCACCACCAAACGTGTGAAGGAAAGGACACTAGTCAGTGGTGCAAGGTGGTATAAAGAAATGAAGACCTGTGGTAAAGGTAACCATTTGGGTAATGATAAATGCCAGTATTATTGTAGTATATTGTTTGGTATGTAACTTCATTTCTTTTCGACAGGAGCTAAAATGGAAATGTATAAAGTAATGATGAATATAGGTTTTTACACATACAATGTACAACTTAAAAGTGATAACAACTACAAAAGAAGGTGGGCTAACAGAAGGGTATAGGAAAAATACATGTGAATGCTATGAAGTTAACTTGATATCAAACCAAATATGATTGTTAAATTTTAACCCTTAGTAACCACAGTGAAAACAGATGAAAAATACATCCAGAAAGAAATGAGAAGACACTAAATATGGAATGGCACAAAAAATCAAATAAATATAAAAGGAGGCATTAATGCAGTGACAGACAAAACAGTTATAAGACTTACAAAGGTTAAACAGCAAAATGGCAGGAGAAAGTCCTATATTATCAGCAGTGACTTTAAATGTAAACGGATTAAATACTACAGTCAGAATGAAGAGATTGGTAGAATGGATAAAAAAGTATGATGCAACTATAGGCTCACCTTAAATTTAAAGATACAAGGACCTTCAAAGTGGAAGGATAGAAAAAAAAATACACTGCAGAAGTAGTAACCAAAAGAGAGGTGGGGTAGCTATACTAATACAAGATAAAACAGACTTTATATCACAAGCATTACTAGGGACAAAGACAGTCATTACACACTGATAAAAGGGTCAATTCAACAAGAAGATGTAAAAATTATAAACATACATGGACCTAACAACAGAGACCCAAAATTTTAAGCAAAAACTGACAGAATTGAGAGGAGAAAAAAACGGTTCTAAATTCATAGTAGTCTTTAACATACCACTTTCAATAATGGGTAGAACATCTACTCAGAAGGGCCATAATGAAATACAGACTTGAAGAATACTCAAAACCAACTAGACCTAACAAACATAAATAGAAGACTTGACCCAACAAAAACAGAAAATACATTTTTCTTGAGTGCATATAAATCATTTTCAATGACAGACTGTATGTTAGGTCACAAAACAAATCTTGATGAATTGAAAACTATTAAATCATACAGTATATATTCTCTGACTACAATGGAATGAAGCTGGAAATAAAAAATAGGGGAAGAAATGGAAAATTCACAAGTAAATGGAAATTAACGTTCTGTTAACCACTCATTTAAAGAGAAAATCACAAATAAAATTAGGAAATCTCACGAGGTGAAGGAAAATATATCAAAAACTTAAGGGTGCAAAAAAGGCAGTGCTGAGAGGTAAATTTACCTATAAATTATTGTATGAAAAAGGATAACTTCTTGACTCTGAAATCTCTAAGCCACTGAAACTTTATTTTTCC
Organism: Myrmecophaga tridactyla; assembly: GCA_004026745.1. Classification (NCBI taxonomy): domain Eukaryota; kingdom Metazoa; phylum Chordata; class Mammalia; order Pilosa; family Myrmecophagidae; genus Myrmecophaga; species Myrmecophaga tridactyla. The sequence continues at coordinate 36,464 of PVIY010013273.1, read as the reverse complement.
TCATTTCTTTCTTCCCCTTTTTGGTCAAGAAGACTTTCTTATTCCCATGATGCCAGGTCCTGGTTCATCCCTGGGAGTCAGGTCCCATGTTGCCAGGGAGACCTACACCCCTGAGAGTCATGTCCCACATAGGGGGAAGGCAGTGAGTTCACCTGCCAAGTTGGCTTAGAGAAAGAGCTATATTTGAACAACAAAAGAGTTTCTCTGGAGTTGATTCTTCAGCATAATTACCAGTAGGCTTAGCTTTAACTTTATAGGAATAAGCTTCATAGGGGTGAGCCCCAAGATTGAAGGCTGAGTCTATTGACTGGGTTGACCCCACTGCTTGCAAGACTACAAAAATTCCGCAGATGGGGACGTTGAATATTTCCACCTCTCTCCCCAGATGGGGACTATTCTAGTTTGCTAGCTGCCAGAATGCAATATACCAGAAACAGAATGGCTTTTAAAAAGGGGAATTTAATAAGCTGCTAGTTTACAGTTCTAAGGCTGAGAAAATGTCCCAATTAAACAAGTCTATAGAAAAGCCCAATCAAAGGCATCCAGGGAAAGATACTTTGATTCAAGAAGGCCGATGAAGTTCAAGGTCTCTCTCTCAAGTGAGAAGGCACATGGCAAACACAGTCAGGGCTTCTCTCTCAGCTGGAAGGGCACATGGTGAACACAGCGTCATCTGCTAGCTTTCTCAACTGGCTTCTGGTTTCATGAAGCTCCCCAGGAAGCGTTTCCTTCTTCATCTCTAAAAGTCACTGGCTTGTGGACTCTCTGCTTCATGGTACTGCAGCATTCTCTGCTCTCTCCGAATCTCCTTCCATTCTCCAAAATGTTCCTTCTTTTATAGGACTTCAGAAACTTATCAAGACCCACCCAAATGGGTGGAGACATGTCACCTAATCCAGGTTAACAGCCACTCTTGATTAAATCACATCTCCAGGGAGATGATCTGATTACAGTTTCAAACATACAGTATTGAATAGGGATTATTCTGCCTTTATGAAATGGAATGCAGATTAAAACATGGCTTTTCTAGGGGACATACATCCTTTCAAACCAGCACAGGGACTTTGCAAATACTTTTTTATTTGCTGCCCAAATTACTCTGGGATATATCAGGGCATCACACTATATTCTGTACAAACCAACAAGATCTCATGTTCCATATCATAATTATATGTCAGGTAAACTGACCATACAAGTTAAATTAGATAATGCGCTACCCAAAACATAAATTTTGTACCAGATAAATATTTTTCCTTTTGGTCTTGAGCAAAGTTAAAGTTTGAAAATATGGATCATATCATCCTTTACCCAGTATTCTGATTTACGTTAGTCCTATCCAGATCAGCTTCATTCATATCTCTAGTTGAAGTCTGATTACTTTTTTAATAGTTGCTGAATGGGGCAATGCTGATTTTAATAGCTGCAGTGTTCTAATTCTGTCACATAAACACCTGAAATTTCAGTGAACAGCCAGGTTATATACAAGTAGCTCAGTATCTCAGAATTTAGAAGTATCAGTTACAATTCCTAAATATAAGTGACTGCTCTAAGAGCTTACAAACTAGGAACATTTACAATAGGCCCAACCTGATAACCCATGCTCTTGACTTCAATTCACTGAGTTTGTATATTATACTTAATTCATACAAGTCAGGCATGATAATATTTGTCTCTTTGTTTCTAACGTTTCATTCAGTATACTGTCCTTAAGTTCATTCACCTAATTGCATGTCTCACAACTTCATTTCTTCTTGCAGCCACTCAGAAGTCTGTTGTAAGTTCCCCCTTGCCATTCCTCAGTTGTACCCTCAGGCTACCTCTATCCATTGGGAATTCCGAGCACTGCCACTAAAAACACCAGTGTACCAATATCCATTTGTATCCCGACTCTCAGTTCCTCAAGGTATATACCTAGCAAAGGAGTTGCAAGATCATATGGCAACCTACCCATAGCCTCCTGTGGAACAACGACACTGCCCTCTAGAAGGGCTAAAACAAATGCTCAGCTTCCCTACCAACAGCGAATAGAACATCTCTTTCTCCACATTTTCTCTAGCACTTGTTTCTCTTTGTTCATTTTTAAACAATTTTATTCGCACATCATACAATCCAACCTAAGTAAACAGACATGCCTTTATCATTTTAATCTATATGAAGACATTTCGTTTTTTTCCATATAGAATCCATACCCATCCCCCATGGCCTCTGCTTGTTGACATTTAGTTTTGGCATAATCCCTTTGTTACATTCAGTGGAAACATATTACAATATTACTGATAACTACAGACTATAGCTTGCATTTTTACCCCCTTGCAATGTTGATATTCATTTGTTCTCCTTCATGCAAAAATGTTCTCATATTTGTAAATTTAATCACCATCATTGTCCACTCTAAGCATTCCTAAGTTATACCATCCCAGCCTTTATCTTCTGTCTTTCTTTCTGGTTTTATACATGCCACCAGCCCTTCTCCCTCAACCATACATTCAGCTTCATTCAGTGAACTTATATTACTGTGCTACCATCAGGTAGTATTGTGCTATCCATTTCTGAATTTTTACTATCAGTCCTGTTGCACAATCTGTATTCCTTCAGCACCAAATGCCCAATCTTGACCTCTTTCTATCTCCTGAAACCTGTTTTCTTAATTTTAACTCTCAAAACTCACTCAATACTAGTTCATAGTGAGACCATACAGTATTTGTCCTTTGGTTTCTGGCTAATTTTGTTCAGCATAATGTCCTCAAGGTTCATCCACATTGTTATATGCTTCATAACTTTATTCTGCCTTATAGCTGCATAGTAGGAAATGAGATCTTGTAATTCTGTATAGTTGAATGTAATACTCTGATAACATTCTAGAGCATGTTGGGCAGATAATAAAAAAACATTTGTAAAGTCCTTGAGGGGCTGGATAAAAAATATGGAACTATTAAACTTTCTGATATTCTCTCAAGCATTAGGAAATCCCAAGTTAATAGGCCAAGCCCTCAATCTTGAGGCTTGCTCTTATGAAACTTATATCTATACTAGGGAAGCTAAGCCTAGCTATAATTATCCCAATAAATCACTTTCAGATAACCTCTTTGTTTGCTCATCAGATGTGGCCTCTCTCTCTAAGTCCAACTCTACAAATAACCTCATTACCCTCCCCCCTACATGGGACATGACTTCCATGGGACATGTAAGTCTCCTTGGCAACATGGGACATGACTCCCTGGGATGTGCCTGGCCTGGGCATCATGGGATTGACAATATCCTCTTGATGAAAAGGGGGAAAAGAAATGGAGCAAAATAAGGTTTCATTGGCTAAAATATTTCAAATAGAGGTTATGTTGGAGGTTACTCTTATGCAAGCTTCAGCCAGATAATTGCAAATTGCCACGGTATGCCAAGCCCCAGTCAACAATACTCCTGAAAACTCTAAAGAGTAACCAGGGCTCTATCTGAGATTCTATTACTCTTACTTTTCATTCACTTCGTTTATTTTTGAGAAACATTAAAACTCCAGATGGTTCCTACGGAAATAAGCCCTGAAAACCTGAGTTACCAATTTCTAAGAACAACAACCAACTGTATCCCATTACTGCATGTCAATGTCCCTTTTCAACATAAAGAAGTTAGAAGGGTGTTTGGCCAAATATCCCTGAAGATCGGAAGAAGAATCAAACAAAAGGGAGGAGTTGTAACAGAAAAGATAAGATTTAACAAATGATTATGACTACTCAATCATTATACTGATTTTCTTTTTAGTCTCTAGTATATTAGAACAGCTAGAAGGAAGTACCTGAAATTGTAGGACTGTAACCCATACTATACTTTGAAATTTGGTCTATTAACTACCTTTTAAACTTTAACTCTAAAAGCTCACGTTTTTGCATATATGTTATATTTCACAATAAAAAATGTTAAAAACAACAACAGCAACACTATTCTGAGAAGAGGTCCATGGGCTTTTCTAGAGTTCCAAGTGGGTTCATGGCATAAAAATGTTAAGAACCCCTGGAAATCTAAAATCATTGCTTTAAAGGTGCTAATGGTTTGTACTGTTACTTAATGAGATTAAAAAAAACCCAAGTTATTTAACTTAGTTTTACCTGATAGAATTTAGTTATACAGAGATCCTAAATTGGGGGCGGGAGTAAATTACCAGTAAATAATTATTATTTTGTATGTTATTTACTTTGTTCAAAAAACAGGGGGACAGTTCTTGATTATCTTACTTAGTGTCTCCAGTCAACAAACATCTATATTTCATTTCATAATATGTAAATGTTAAAAATTGATGTATCTTTTTCACAGAATTAGCTATCTTTGTAGGGGATACAATTTGGCTGGGAACATTGTCTCAGGATAATGATTTATGTTTCATTTATAAATACCTTGCATCCTCAACTACACTTTTAAGTTGCATGAATGGGTTCATTAAATAGTTCTGTGTATCTCCAATTAGGTAATGATGCCAGTATTAAAAAATCCCTATGAATATTACTGGAAAAATAATTTTGCAGATATGGAACCTTGATTTTTTTTTCTATGTATCATTTTGTTATTTGTTAGATACAGGGTTATATGATACGGATTATTCATTGATCTTTTTTTTTTTCTTTTTTGCATGGGCAGGCACCAGGAATCAAACCTGGGTCTCCGGCATGGTAGGTGAGAACTCTGCCTGCTGAGCCACCATGGCCCACCTTCAGTGACCTTTTTTTTTTTTTGACTAAAAATTTAAATGTATTCCCAGAATTATGGAAAATAAAAATGTACAATACATACAGTATTGAAAGCCACTCTATTATGAAAGGGCTCATAACTAAAATATACATAATATTAAGAAAAAAAAGGGGGGGGATACAAGAACAAACCAGAAAGAGTTAAAAATAGTTAGAACTAGAACAGGTTTGAGCAACAAAAGAAGTAATACTGTACTGAATTACAACCCAAATAATAAAATAAACATGAGTTCCTACTGATGTCAATTTAATAAATAAATAAATAACCACAGGGAAGAGACAAGAAATCTTCTATTCAGAAGAACTGAATTATTCCCTGTTTCAGGCGATTATGCTTAATTCCACCCCTTCTTACTCTTCCCTTTTTCCCCAATGATGGTGTAGTAGAAGTAGTGACTCACTTTCAAAGGATACAGTAAAGAAGGCAAAAGTGGTAACTTTTCCACAGAAACAGAACAAAAGGGCATCATCACCTGGTAGTTAGGTTCAGTCGTCAACTTGGCCAGGTGATGATGCCCTTTTGTTCTGTTTCTGTGGACATGAATCATCAGTATGTGAAATTCATCTATAGGGCTGATTACATTTGCGGTAGGCTAAGGGAGTGCCTTCCACAATGAGTGAGGTTCAATTTAATTAGCTAGAGGCTTAAAAGAGAGAGGTCAGAGTAGAGCTCAGAAGCTCAGCATACCTCATCTCAGCACTGCCCGAGGAAAGCCATTGGAACCCTGAAGCCAGGACAGAAAGCCAGCAGACGTTGTTATGCGCTAACTGCCTTTCCTCTGAAGAACTATAAATTTTTAACTAAAATAAATCCCCTTATTAAAACCGATCTATATCTCTGGTAATGCTGCATTCTGGCAGCTTTAGCAAACTAAAACACCATAGAATGAGGTTAACACCACCAAATGGATGTCACAATCCCCCTGAAATGATTCGATGAGGACAACACTTCACTTCTGTGGTATTCTTTCCAAAAATCCTTAACCCTAGTCTAACCATGAGCAAAATATCAAACAAATACAGATTTGGGTACATACCTGGCCACTACTCAAGACTATCAAGATCATAAAAACCAAGAAAGACTGAAAAACTGTAAAACACTAGGGGAATACCATGGTAATATAAGATGTAAACAATGGGGGAAACTAGCTGAAGGGTATAGAGGAACCCTCCAAACTAACTTTGCAACTTTTCTATAAATCTAAAAATTATTTCAAAATAGAATATTTAAGGAAATAACTAAAATTAACTATAAACCCAAAAGAACCAACAAAGATAACCTTTTGGAAAATGTCCACATTAAAATTTAACAACAATTTACTATATTTAAAGTTTCTCAAATAAAATTAAAAAACAAAGCTGAGAGAAAGAAGATAACAATTTCTTACACTGATCTGAAAAATGTTGTACTGCATACTAAAAGTCCTATAACTAAGCATATTAAAGTAGGAACATTTGAATTACATTTTAGAAATATTTTACAACAGTATTTTTTTTTTTTTTTTTTGCATGGGCAGGACACCAGGCATAGAACCCGGGTCTCCGGCATAGCAGGTGAGAACTCTGCCTGCTGAGCCACTGTGGTCGGCCCTTTACAACATATTTTAAAATACAAAATCCTGTATTCCATCAAGTACTCTTCTGATGAGTTTCACCATATACTATGTACTGTGGTTCACTGCACTGTTCTGAGAAAGAAAGAACACATATAATACACTATTGTATCTCTATTATAACAGAAAGCCCAAAGTACTTGTTTCTTTTCATAAATAGTATATATTTGGTAAATATACACCTTTCACGTATCTTGACACTACTGATGGGGGACATACTTTGCCTCTAACTTTATAGATAAAATAAATTATATTGAAAGGCTAAGAAAGGTTATCTAAAGTTTAGAAATAAAGCCAGAACTGAATGGCATACTCTTTCTATGTTATATGGGGACCCAGACCCATTTAAACGTTATTTAATTATTTAGGGGAATGCACTTTGTTCCACTATTCTATTTACTATTGAATTAAACATTTGAACTAAGTGAAGTTATATGTTAACCTGTAGATTTTTGTTCAGCAGAACTGCAAATAATTACTGCCAGATAGAAGAGAGAACTTCAAAGGTAAGTATTTATTGGCTTACAAGATATTAACTAGTTTGTCACAAACCTGACAATCTGACTGTAAAATTCTTTTATCTTATTCTAAAATTGCTTATTATTTTACTTATCTCTCAGTAATTAATGACTTGAATGGAAACTTTGACATATTCATTTTATATCTGTATCAGACTTATGTTCTAAATTTTTTGAAAATTATATTTTTGACAGGCTTTAGGAACTTTCAATGACACAGCTACATTCTAAAATCTCACAGGAATATTGTGATAATTTTTCTAGATAGTTTCCTGATACTACTTCTACTTATTTGGTAAATGGAATTAGTGAATAACATCTTTCTGTCTCAAAGAAAATAATCTAAGTAATTATATGTTATTTACAAGATCGTCTTTATACCAGCATTGTTTCTCCATCCTACCAGGAAAGTATGTACATAAATAAACATACAAATCACTCTATTACATATCTCCTGAGTTTTTCCATCTGGGCATTTTAGAACAATGGGAAACACATCAAGATGGACTCTTCTCACTCTAGCCATTTCCTATAGAGGTTTTTAAGTTCCCAGTCACAATATGAGAAAATAAGGATTTTTTTCATTGTTTTCTTTGTGCTGGAGGTGGAATGAATTGTGCATCCCAGTTTGGATATATTCCTTGTATTGGGTCCATATTCTGATGTGTGTGGACCCAGTGCAAATAAGATCTTTTCAAGATATTACTAGAGTTAATGTGCGGCCTAAGTAAATCAGGTAGGGTTTTAATCCAGATTATTGGAGTCTTTTAAATAAAGAATGAAATTGAGACAGAGAGAGAAAGTCACAGGGAGCACCCAGAAACTGGAAGTCAACGGAACATGGAAGAAAAAGGAGAAGATGCAGCCATGTGTACTTCCATGTGATGAAAAAGCTAAGGACTAAGGATCGTCAGCAGCCAGCTCCAGAATGCCAGTCTTTGAGGACAAAGCATGCCTTGCTGACACCTTGATTTTGGACTTCTCCTAGTCTCAAAACCATGAACTAATAAATTCCTATTGTTAAGCATCCCCATTATATGGTATTTTTTTTAGCCACTAGGAATCTGAAATAATTTTATAAAAAAATTTTTTAGTACTGTTGAATCAGCATTAAGAAATTATCCACACAATCAAAGAACATTAGAGTTAGACAAGACCTTACAGAACTGCTTGTCTGATCCTCTCTTTTAAAGAAAGAAAAAGGTGAGCCCAAAAGATTATAGTAATTTGCCAGAGGTCTGACAGTGGCTATAATTAATGTGCTCTGACTTCTAAGACTTTCTAAATTGTCACAATGTCAACCATGGTAGCTCTATACACTATTTTTATTTTTTTACTAAATAACTTATAAAAATTTCTTCTATCTGCTTCATGTACTTCCCCTTTTTTAATGAAATGGATTAATACCTGGTTCAGGTATGTACTTTATTTTAGTAAACCTGACTAATTATCTTTAAACTTTAATTATGTTTGAATTTAGGTCCTAAAGATCAGTAAAAAGAAAAAAAATCACAATTGAGCATCTTCAGTTACATTTTTCACTAAAAACAAGTCTATACTAATGTGATTTCACAGTAAGAACTTAGATATTTTCAAATTGTCAGTGTAAATGAACTTTTGAACTTGTGGACAAATCATAAAAACTAACTTCAATTTTTAGGTTTGAGCACCAGGATGGGAAGCATTATTTCCCAATCACCCAAACCACAAACAATAGTCCAGTAAGCAAAAGAGAAAAAAAAAATTCTGTACCCAGACATCACTTCTAGATGAAGTTGTCCTGAGACAGTTAAGAAAGCAGGAACATTGAAGAAATTCTCATCAGGTATCTTTATTGTGCTTGAAGGCTGCAAATAAAGAACAAAAGCCACATAAAGCTATTAAATGTTTTGGTTTGCTTTTCATAGTCACATATTTGCCACAAGTAAAAATCATAATGCAATTAAACCTTTGTAAGAACAGGTTATGCTCATGATAATGAAGGTAATTCTCAGCACAAACCTGAAAAAGAAACTGCCTACTTGGAAAGTGATAAAATCAGGGAAGTCTGCTTCATATTTTGAAAACAAAAAATAACCAAAGACAAAGTACTTTTGTCACAAAATACATTCTTCCCTAAAATATGATTTTGATTGAGGGGAAGCTGAGGCAAAAGTTATGAATTAAAAATGTTTAATCTGAAAAATAATGTAATCTCTTAAAATTCTATTAATTGAGATTTAATTTTCTAAAGGGAATAGTCTCTAGACTGTGTTGTCATATTATTAAAATATTAATAATAATGCTTCAGAACACAACCTTTTATAAAGTAATTTTAAACATATTTCATTTATTTTTCATCAAAACACTGAGGTAGAAGACCAGGATCTTATCTTTAAAATAAATGATGAGCAATTAGACTTCAAGATTTTTGGATGATTACTCCATTTGAAATAGGTAGGAAACATACCACTAAGCATTTATTGGAAGAGTTAGCTGAAAAACGATTTTGAGAGAAATCTTCACATATCTAGGGTCCTATACAATCAATGGCTTACACTATCATCATTGAGCTATGCATTCATCACCATGATCATTTTCAGAACATGTGCATCACTCCAGGAAAAGAAATAAAAAGAAAAAACGCATACATCCCATACCCCGTACCCCTCACTCTCATTGACCACTAGTATTTTCATCTACTCAATTTATTTTACCCCTTATCCCCCCTATAATTTATTTATACTTTTATCCATTTTTTTTTCACTCATCTGTCCATACCCTGAATAAAAAGAGCATCAGACACAAGGTCACACTGTAAAAGCCATATAGTTATACACATTCGTCTTAAAGAATCAAGGCTACGGAACACAGCTCAACAGTTTCAGGCATTTCTCTCTAGCCACTCCAATACACCAGAAACTAAAAAGTGATATCTATATGATGCATAAGAATAACCTCCTGGATAACCTCTTGACTCTGTTTGAAATCTCTCACCCACTGAGACTATATTTTGTCTCATTATTCTCTTCCCTCTTTTGGTCAGGAAGGTTTTCTCAATCCCAAAATGCCGGGTCCTGGCTTATCTCCAGGAGTTCTGTCCTACATTGCCAGAATTTACAGCCCTGGGAGTCATGTCTCCTGTAGAGGGGAGAACACTGAGTTCACCTGCTGAGTTGGCTTACAGAGAGAGGCCACATCTGAGCAACAAAAGAGATTCACTGGGGTGACTCTAGGGATAATTATAAATAGGCTTAGCTTTTCCTTTGCAGGAACCCTCAAGATTGAGGGTTCAACCTATTGATTTGCTTGTCCGCACTGCTTGCGAGAATATCAGGAATTCTCCCAATGGGGAAGGTGAATATTTCCTCCTTTCTCCCCAGTACCCCACAAGGGGACTGTGCTGGTTTGAAATGATGTATGTACCCTCTAGAAAAGCTGTGTTTTAATCCTAATCCCCTTTTGTAAAGGCCGCCGTTTCTTCTAATCCCTATTCAGTATTGCATGCTTGAAACTGTAATTAGATCATGTCCCTGGAGATGTGATTTAATCAAGAGCAGTTGTTAAAATGGATTAGGTAGAGGTGTGTCTCCACCCACTTGGGTGGGTCTTGATTAGTTTCTGAAGTCCTATAAAAGAGAAAACATTTTGGACAATGGGATATTCAGAAAGAGAGCAGAGCAGAATGATATAGCCATGAGAAGCAGAGTCAAACAGCCAGCAATCCTCAGAGATGAAGAAGGAAAATGTCTCCCGGGGAGCTTCAAGAAACAGGAAGCCAGGAGAAGAAGCTAGCAGATGACGCTGTGTTTGCCATGTGCCCTTCCAGATGAGAGAGAAACTGTGCTCACCATGTGCCTTCTCACTTGAGAGAGAAACCCTGCACTTCATTGGCCTTCTTGAACCAAGGTATCTTTCCCTGGATGCCTCTGATTGGCCATTTCTATGGACTTGTTTTAATTGGGACATGTTTTCGGCCTTAGAATTGTAAACCAGCAACTTATTACATTTCCCTTTTTAAAAGCCATTCTAATTCTGGTATATTGCATTCTGGCAGCTAATAAACTAGAACAGGAACTTTGCAAATACTTTTTTATTCATTGCCCAAATTACACTGGGATATATGAGGACATCACACTAACCTGGACAAACCAACAAAAGATAACATCCTATTCAAGATACCCTGTACTTATAGTGTTCAAGTAAACTGACCATACAAGTTAAATTAGATAACGTGTTACCCAAAACATAAATTTTGCACCAAATAAACATCTTTCCCTTTGAGACCAACTACAATTTATATAAATACAATGAAGAAAGGCTCTGGATCAAGTTATGACTAGGAAACTAAATTACTCAACTTTCAAACTGTGCATTTATTTGAAAATGTTTTACTGTAGTGGCTAGTGGTGCAGTAACTGGGAATGCAATAAAAATAATTTTAAATATGCAACAGAGGAAATGTAAGACTACTTTTAACAGACTTAGGAACTAAATATCATTGAATTATGAAAACATATGAAATAAAGGTATCATTTAATTTCTTAGTTGCTTTAAACTACTGCATTTTATGTATTTGTATGTATGTGAATGAGAAGTTTGTTGTAAAAATTACTAATTGGATTTATTAAAATTATTCATTTATTTTGAAATTGCCTATTATTTTTCAAATTTACTTTGATACTAGCCCTAGAGGTCCTATCATTTCTTCTTTTTAAAATCCATCCTTGAATTCTATTAGCCCCATTGAATCCCACTAAAGGGTACTATTTCCAAGGACTTTTTATTACACAAGACCAAACATTTGCACTGACATATGATGGGATCTCAAAGTAAAAGATATGTTACGTTCTGTGAAACTCACTACTTAGTGAAGAAGTGTTCTGACGCTATATTTCCAAATAAGGCCCAGCAGATTTGGAAGAATACAAACATTTCTCTTTTCTTTCACTTCTTCAGTCTATAATTTGTATTGATGTTTTATACTTATTTCTGCTAAAAATTATTTCTCTCCTCCCTTGTACACACAAAAAAATCTGTTTTTTATAACTTATTTTAACCCTAATTTTCAGTCTTATCTCCACTCATAACTCTGTTCTTTATCAGTTACAACTCCTAAACATATATGACTGCTGTAAGAGTTTATAATCTAGGGCCTTTTACAATTGGCCCCAACCTAATAACCCATGTTCTTGACTTCAATTCACTGAGTTTGTATATTCTAGTTAGTCCATAATGAGTGAGGTACGATAATATGTGCTTTTTTGTTTCTGACATTTCATTCAACATACTGTCCTTAAGGTTCATTCACCTAGTTGCATGTCTCACAACTTCATTCCTTCTTGCAGCCACTCAATAGTCTGTTCTATGTAAACACAGTTCCTCCTTCCAATCCTCAGTCAATGTACCCTTAGGCCACTTCCATCCAGTGCAAATCACGATCACTGCCACCATAAACACCAGTGTGCAAATGTCCATTTGTGTCCCCACTCTCAGTTCCTGTCGGTATATACCTAGCAACAGCGTTATAGGATCATATGGCAACCCCACCTCTACCCTCCTGTGGAACCTCCACACTGCCCTCCTGAGAAGCTGCACCTCTCAGCTTCCCTACCACCAGTAAATAGCTATATCTCCCTCTCCACATTTTCTCTAGCACTTGTTACTCTATGTCCATTTTTAAAGTTTTATTTGCACATCATAAATAAGTAAAAAAATCAATGGTTTTTGATATAATCACATAGCATGCCTTCACCACCATAATCTATATGAAGACATTTCCTTTTCTTCCACAAAGAATCCCATACCTCTTTCCCATATCTCCAGCCTGCTGACATTCAGTTTTGGCACAATGCCTCTGCACACTCAGTGGAAGCATATTACAACGTTACTGTTGACTACAGGCCCTAGCTTGTTCAAGTGATTTCTGACAAGGCTGCCTATCCACTCAGTTGAGAGAGAACAGCCTCTTCAACAAGCAGTGCTAGGTGAACTGGATAGCCATATGCAAAAGAATGAAAGGGGACCCTTATCTTACCTTGTACAAAATCTAACTCAAGCTGAATCAAAGACATAATATAAGAGTAAGGACCATAAAACTCCTACAAGGATATGCAGGGAAGAATCTTCAAGATCTTGTGATAGGTGGTAGTTTCTTAAACTTTAACTCAAGGCAGCACAAGCAATGAAAGAAAAACAGATAAATAAGACCCCTTAAAATAGAAGACTTTCATCCTTCAAAGGACTTTGTCAAAAAGACGAAAAGCATTTTCTCAATGGGAGAAAATATTTGGAAACCACATATCCGACTAAGGGTTTAATATCCAGAATAAATAAAGAAATCCTACTATATAAAAAGACAACCCAATTTAAAAATGGGCAAAAGATCTATATAGGCATTATCTTCCATAAAGGAAATACCAATTAAGCAAAGTGCCAACAATGGGGGGGTGGGGGGGAGGTGCTGGTTTGAAAGGAAAAGCCATGCTTTAATCCTGATCTGTTTTGTGGAGACAGCCATTTCTTTTAATCCCTATTCAGCACTACACGTTGGAAATTTGCTTAGTTTATCTCCATAGAGATGTGACATGCCCAACTGTGGATATTAGCCTTCAATTAGAGGGAGATGTGACTCTACCTATTCCAGGTGGGTCTTGATTAGTTAACCAGAATCCTTTAAAGAGGAAACACTTTGGAAAAAGCTGGAGAGCCATGAGAACCACAAGAGCACACATAGCCAGAGACCTTTGGAGATGAAGAAAGAAAACGCCCCCGGGTTACCTTCATGAAACAAAAAGCCTGGAGAAAAAACTAGTAGAAGTCGCCATATTCGCTATGTGCCTTTCTAGTTGAGAGAGAAACCCTGAACTTCATCGGCCTTTCTTGAATGAAGGTTAACTTCTTGTTGGTGCCTTAATTTGGACATTTTTATAGACTTGCTTTAATTGGGACATTTTCACAGCCTTAGAACTGTAAACTTGTAACTTAATACATCCTCCCTTTTAAAAGCCATTCCATCAGCTAACAAAATAGAATGTGGGTATAGGGCAACATTGTATTATTTATATAACTTTTAAGTAAACGTATAATTTCTCTAATATGAAATAAAGCAAAACATTAAAAAAATTTATGCTAAGTGAAAGAAACCAGATACCAAGTACTATACACGCTATAATTTCATTTGTATAAAATGCAAATATAAATAAATCTATAGAGACAGTATTACATTAGTGATTATATAGGGCTGGGTAAGGGTAGAGGGTTTGAGAGGTGATTGCTAGGGGGGATAAGGTTTCCTTTTTGGAGTAATGCAAATGTTCTAAATTGGGGTGATGAATGTACAATTCTGTGATTATACTAAAAGCCAATGACCGTACACTTTGGATGGTATATGATACAGCTCAATAAAATTGCTTTTAAAAAAAAGATCAGCCTGAGGCATATATGAGATGCAGGATCGTTTCCCTCTTTCCTGAGCCTGAGTCTTGTCCTGGGATTGTGCTTCTTGGTAGCTTTAAGAAATCCCGTTTACAGGAATTTGAATGTCCTTTCTACTCTGTATGAAATGGACTTTATTCCCCTTTGAGTGCTCTGCTGTATGACTTAAAGCATATAATCCTTTGCTCCAGGTCACTTTGACTTTGCTTCTAACACTGCTTTAAGCTGCTTGTTGGTTCTTTTTGCCTGCAGGGCAAGTTCTGGGAGGATAAACCAGAGACCAAGTTTCCTGATTCAGTATTTCAGGATGCCACCCAACAGATTGGAATATACAAGAACTGCAGTATGACTTAAGAGTTACTCTGCTTCCTCCAGAAGAGGACTGGGGGCCCACAATGGGAGTGGCAGACTGGCTTCATCTGTACTGCAGATGGAGTGGGGCGGCAAGCAAGGGTGCCAGGGGCTTCTCCGACCATTTTTTTTAAGTTGCATTTTCTTGATTTGGGATTTCCCAGTTATTGCCTCCTTTATTTTCCAGAGTTCTAAGGAAGACAACTCTGCCAGGTTTGGCTAGTTTTTCGAAGGATCTGTGAGGGGAATAGACTTTAGTGTGTTTTATGTGCCATCTTGGTTGACCCACTCTCATAATTCATTTGAAAAATATATACTGGTTGCTAAAAAAATCACCATGCTTTAATAAACAGAGGCTATTAAAAAGTCATAAACAATTTTAGTTGCTATGCAAAAATAAGTCATTTTACATTGATGATGAGTAAGACATTAAAGGGCCTCTGTCTTTTATGCACCATCAAAACCCCATACTAACAAGAACCAACAAGAAGCATGAGAAGAGTAATGAGATGCCAAGCTTTCTTACTGGCCTATATCAGAAATACTTTTCAAAATGAATAAAAGCTCTGATTTCAAAATTTATCTCAATGTACAGTATTTTTTTTAAAATATCTTAAAGCATGATATACTAAAACATTCTTTTATATTCTACTATTTCTTCCAAAGAACTGAAAATATTCAAGGGGTGAAAGAAATCCATTGAAGATGGGATAACAGTGGAAGAATTATGTACCATAAGTCTAAGAATATTAGAAATTACTATTGATAGGCTAGAAATACTAGAAATCACCACCACATTATTATTCTGAATTCCTTGGTAAGAAAAACACATATTCACACCATATTATGTGGCACACTGTAAACTAAACTTTTAAATTTATTTTTAGCTGATACAATTATACGGCCACCCTCCTGACATAGTATCACTTAAGTCTATTTTTGTGCTGGTGACATGAGATAGGTATTAACATATTTCATGAGAAA
The DNA here is from genome assembly GCA_004026745.1 of Myrmecophaga tridactyla. Taxonomy (NCBI): domain Eukaryota; kingdom Metazoa; phylum Chordata; class Mammalia; order Pilosa; family Myrmecophagidae; genus Myrmecophaga; species Myrmecophaga tridactyla. The sequence continues at coordinate 20,849 of PVIY010013273.1, read as the reverse complement.
CAGCTTCATTTCTATTCATCTCAGCAAATATAAGCAAGAGGAAGATAAGGAACTCCTCTGAGTACATGTGGCACCAGGAAGTTGAGGAGGTTGCTTTTCTCATAGAGGGTACAACTTGAACTTTACTGTCTTCATGTTTGCCAAGATGAGACTCAGAAACAGGATCGTTTTTACTTTGATTACTGTATGGCAAAGAGGTTTCAGAATTAGAAGATAAAACCAATAATTCAACAAACACTGAGGAAAAGCCTGACTTTAATTATTATCACAGTATCCAAAATTATTGCCTAAGTGGGTACATACTAGCAATAGGAATATATTCTCACTTGAAATAAAGAAACAAATTCAATCTCCAAACATGCTAAAACGCCAGAAAAAGCAGTTTTTGATTCTTTTAAAATTTTTATAACATTGGTAATAATTTATCTATGAAACACAGTGTGCTCCTACTAAACGTATTCACTGAAATACCACTAAATACCTGTTAATGTATGCTCACTTTCTTTACTTTTCTACTGCAACATATAACACTTGTGCAGAAAAGTACAGAAAAATGTTTGGTTCAGTGAATGGTTCAATGATTTATTATAAAGCATATACGTCCTAGTTTGTAATCTTTTGGAATGTGATATGCCAGAAATGGAATGGCTTTTAAAAAAAGTTGCAAGTTTGCAGTTCTAAGGCCCTGAAAATATCCAAATTAAAACAAGGCTATAAAAATGTCCAATCTAAGACATCCAGGGAAAGACACCTTGGTTCAAGAAGGCCAGTGATGTTCAGAGTTTCTCTCTCAGCTGGACAGGCACATGGGGAGATCTGCTAGCTTTCTCATCAATGGCTTCCCTTGGGCTCTGTCTGTTCTGATGGCTGTCAGTTCTGGTGGCTCTTGAGCTCTAAAGCTTTTTCCAGAACAGTTTCCTCTTAAAACACCTCACCTTGAATGGACAGAGATATATCTCCATGGAAACCATCTAATCAAAAGTTACCACCCACAGTTGGGTGGGTCATATCTCCATGGAAACAATAAAAAAGAATCTACCCAGCAATATTAAATGAGGATTAAAGAGCATGGCTTTTCTGGGGTAAATAATAGGTTCAAACCAGCACAGTATGCCTATGTGATTACTACCCAGGTCACAAAATAGAACACAAACAACATCCCACAAGACTGTTAAGGCCCTTTTCCAGTAAATAACTCTCTTTCTTCCCCAATATTATATAAGTAATATTTACATTACTTTTGTTTTTGAACTTCATATAAATGCAATCATATATGTTCTTTTATGTCTGACTTTTTCACTGAAACCTATAGTGAGATTTATCTAAGTTGTTATGTGGGGCCATTATTCATTCATTTTCATTGTTGTAGAGTATTTCATTGCTTGATTTTATTACAATTTATCTATTCTGCTGCTATCAATAGACATTTGGATTCTTTCCAGCTTGAGGCTAACGTAAATAATGCTGCTATGTACATTCTTGTATATGTCTATTGATAGGCATTTGTATAGAATAGAATTGCTGAGTTATAGGGTAGGCATATCTTTGGCATTAGTAGATTATGCTAAACCGTTTTCCAAAGTGGTTGTCTGAGTTTGCTAAAGCTGCCAGAATGTGATATACCGGAAATGGGTTGGCTTTTACAACGGGGTTTTATTAAGTTACAAATTTACAGTCCTAAAGCCATGAAAATGACTAAATTAAGGCATCACCAGGACGACATATTCTCTGAAGCAAGGCTACCAGCATTTAGGACACCTCTGTCACATGGGAAGGCACATGACCAGAATCTGTTGGTCCTTCTCTGCCGGATTTCACTGCTTTCAGCTTTTGGCTTCAATGCCTTCCTCTCTCAGCTCTTCTGGAACTTTTCTTTATGACCTTCTTTTAAATTCATCTCTCTTCTTCTCTGAGGCTCCTCTGAGTTCTTATCCTCTCATAAAGAATGCTAGTAAAAGGATTAAGACCCACCTTGAATGGGCTGAGTCACATCTCAGTTGAAATAATATAACTGAAAGATCCCACCCACAACAGGTCTGCACCCACAGGAATGCATTTAAAAACCATGGCCTTTTCTGGGGAACATCGAAGCTCTAAACAGCCATGGTGGTTGTACCAATGTCCACTGCCACTTACAATATATGAGATTTCACACTGCATTATCCCAAAATAATGATTCTTAGAGTGGTGTGTGATGGTTCGGAGTATCCCATCACTGTTTAGGAAGGTCATATTTCATTCTGAAAAGCACTTTCATAATAATTCCAACTAGCAATCTGCCTTTTTCACTGTGTTGACTGATGGTACAATAGCAATAGTGGGTAAAACTGCTGGCACCCCAGCAAATCAAGGCAACAGCACCAAAGTGTACTAGTTGTCATGTTCTTGACCAGCATTCATCTTACAGTTAAAAAAACTCAAAAAGCCAATTTCACTAATGTTTTGGTTTGTTAAAGTTGTCAGAATGCAATATACCAGAAATGGAATGGCTTTAAAAAAAAGGGAATTAATTAATTTACAAGTTTACAGTTCTAAGGCTATAAAAATGTCCAGATTAAGGAATCTAGGGAAGATACCTTGGCTCATGAAAGGCCGATGGGCTCAGGGTTTCTCTGTCAGTGGGGAAGGCACAGGGCAACATCTAGCTTTCTCTCCTAGCTTCTTCAAATGGCTCCCCCAGAGGTATTTTCCTTCTGCATCTTCAAAAGTCTTTTGTCTGTGTCAGCTCTGAAGCTTTTTTCCAAATGGCTCCCTCTTAAAGGACTTTAATAAGAGACCCACCTTGAATGGATGGGTCACATCTCCACGGAAACAACTTAGTCAAAAAAGACCCCACCCAATAATACTGAATGTGGATTACAGAACATGGCTTTTTTGGGGTATACAACAGTTTCAACCAGTACAACTAAGAAGTTCTTTGGTGACACAGTATCAACCATTAACTTTATTAAATTTTGACTGTTAGTGCATCACTTTTTAGCATGTTGTATGATGTAACAGGAAGTACACATAGCACTTGTGCTGCACAAAGAAGTGTAACAGTTGTCACGAGCAAAAACACTTGTGTGATTGTTTGAGCTGAGAATTGAACAAGCTACTTTATTTCATGAGACACCAATTTTAATTAAAAGACTGACTGACAGCCCAATACAGTTATTCACTCTTGGATACTTGACAGATTTTCTCAAAAAGGACTGAAATGAGCCTCCTGCAGCAAGGAAAATCGACAGCATTTCTTTCCAATGATAAAATTGGAGCTTTGGCAAACCTGAACTGTCACTGTGAACTTGACAGCTTCTGGGTATTTAAGGACTTTTTTGAGTACTCCAGGCATAATGAATAGCTTGATATAATTCCACATTCAATTCTGAAACAAATTTTTAAGCAACTACCCACTTCTTAAATTGGGGCATAGATAAAAGAAAAAGGCCTAGATTTATCTGAAAATACCATACACCTATATGAGACTATATATTCTTCATATACTTCAACCCAAACAATGTATTGCAACAGATTTAACGGAGATAAAAATAAAAGAATTCAGCAGTCTTCTATTAAGCCAGACATTAATGAAATATACAAATGTACAAAACAATAGCACTCTTCTCAATTATTTTCTTAAATATTGAATATTTATTTTCACAGAAAAAACTTATGTTAACATGTAATGAGTTTATTAGTTATCTTTAAATGAAGCAATAAATATTTAATTCTCTCTCAGTTTTATTTTCTAACATAGTAAATAACAATAATATAATTCACACAAACAAAAGCACTTGGGGTCCTTCATAATTTTTTAGCAAAAAGGGATCTAGAGAACCGCTGTACTGAAACAATCTGTCTCTCCTAACAAGGAAGCAAAGTGAGTTTCTTAACACAGTCAAGGTCTAAAATGAAGCCTTGGTATATAGAAGATGTTCAAGAAGAAGAAATTGCAGACAGAAGTCTCAGAGTCTCCAGTCTTGTCAACTTCCAATGAAGCCCTAAGTCTCCTGTCAGAAATCTTCATAAAAGTGCAATTCTGATTACTTTGAAAATAATACAAAAATCCTCTGATGGTTCCAAACAGCTGTAATTGTCAGGGCATACAAGGAACTTCATTTTCTGGTTATTTATTTTTCTAAATTCTTTCCTCTCTAATTCACACTTATATTCTACACTCTAGTCATGTTTGACTGCAAAATGCTCTCACTAAGCTGAGTCTTTGCACATAGTACATTGTTCCCTCTACCCAGAAGCTCTCTATTCTACTAACAAGGCTAACTTCTACTTGTCCTTCAGAGTTCTGGTCAACAATCATTCATCCACAAAGCCTATCTTACCAATGATATTCACCCACCATCCCTAACTCTGAGACTAAACTAGAAAAACTGGCCCTGCTATATATTTCCATTACTATCTGTGTATACACCTCATTCATTCTTTCAGAATCTGTGCTAGACCATGGAGACTGAACAACAAATAACACAGAACGTGTGAGTTCTATATTTGCTTCTACAAATCTGGAGCTCAAGAAGGGAGGTTGGAGCTGGAGAAAAAGGTTTGGGAGTCTTGCAACTGGATCAAATCACTTAAATACAGATTAGTGCTTCTTATTGATGATAATCATGTTCTGCACAAAACATTTTAGATCTGTGTGGCAAAATTTATTGGGCATTTGTCAAGTATGTCCTGCAATATGTACAAAGTCTTACATAACTGAGACTTTTCCTGAAATTTTCCAGAAATCCCCCCACTTTCTAATATTATGCTAGATATTCACATAGGTACTTAATGTATTTAATTACTTTGGGATTGAATCCTGTCTTCCACAAAAGGCATGTTCAGGCCCCAAACCCTGGTTCTGTGCGTGTGAACTCATTTGTGGGCAGGACTTCTGAAGATGTAGTTAGTTAAGGAGTACCCAAACTGTATGAGGATGTGCCTTAATCCAATATGCTTGAAGTTCTTATGTGCAAAGGAGATTGGACATGGAAGGAGAAGCCATGGGAGCAGCCAGAAGTTGCAAGTGAATGGAACCTGGAAGAGAAAAGAGAAGGTACCAAGAAGTGTGGGCTGCCATGTGCTGGAAAAGCCAAAGAATCCCAAAGACTGCCAGACAGACAGAAGATAGAGACTCTGGGAAGTAAGCCTCTGAAACTCTGAGCCAATAAATTCCTGTTCTTAAGCTAACCCATTGTATGGTATTTGTTTTAGCAGCAGGAAACAAAGACAATTATCAAGCAAATAATGCAGATTTGAGCTGCCTGATAAACACGGTTATTGCTTTTAGCTATTTTCTATATTGGGTATTAGCATAAGATTTTGTTTGGAAAAAAACTTCTGAGGGAAAATATTTCAAGATCAATACAATGGATAATTTAAAGGTTTTTCCCATTCTAATATTCTATGACTCAACTAAACTTTCCCTTATCATATAAAGTTTACTAGTGTAACACAATTTAACACAGCCTTTCTCTATCATGTACAACAGTAAATTTTTTGCTATGTTATTTTGCCACTGGAATACAGATTATTAATAGGACCTGGAAAACGGAGAAGAATTACCAAGATTTTAAAAATGTGTGTACCCCAGTGAGTTTCTTTATCACAGGAGTCTAAAATCCTCCTCTGAGGATTTCCAAGAAAATATTAAACAAATATTTTGAATTGCCTTCCAGTTATCTGTTCTCACAGAAAAAATATAGCTGAATAGTTTCACAATCTCTAGGGAATAAAATAGAAAATCCCACACAAGTCTGACTCTGCCTCCATGTAAAATATGTAGCAAGGCGAGAGTAAGCAGCAGTTTATGGAATATCAGAAAGGAATATGATCAACAATGGAAAATTTCTTTGACCTCCATAAAGGAAATAAACTAATCTCCATGATCACCAAAGCACCCACATCCCAATTTATCTCCTTTTACTGTTTCTATCTTATTTTCCCCTATTCTATATAATCAGAATACCAGAGAGGAAAAATTAGGAACAAAATGGATAAATATGAAACTTGGCATAGAAACCTAAAAGATCTACCATCACAAATGCTGGCCATTGCATTGTTTACAACATGTAATATCCTTTGAAGATCATGAAGGGAGGGGAGAATATTCATCAACAGTAAGTTCTACATAAAGAAAGAATATCCTGATTTCCTCTTTATCTAATTAAGGGCTTTTAGAGAGCTATATGCCTTTCATGGTACAGACAATAAAGAGTTTGAGAACCTTTGAGTTAGCACAAGTTCTCTTTTATAAAACTTGAAGTCCCTAGTGCTCAAATATGTTGTGTTAAATGTTAGGTCTAATGACATAAACAACTAATTTTTGGAAAGATCAGTTGTAGAATTCAGGGTTCTTAGTTTCTAGTATGATCATTTCTCTACTGTACTATGTTTATGGCCCTATTTTATTTCTTACAGTAGAAATGAAAATGTAGGATTCAAAATGCTTAAAGAAGGAAGGAAGGAAGGGAGGGAGGGAGGGAAAAGGCAAAGAAAGGACGCAAAGAAGGAAGGAAGGGAGGGAGGGAAAGGAAAAGAAAGGCAGGACGGAAAGAAGGAAGGGAGGAAGGATTGAAGGGAAGGAAGGAGGGGGCAGGTGGGAGGAGGGAAGAAGGTATGTTAGGATCTGCAAGTACAGAATTCTGAATACACAAAATAAAACTTAGGAAGTAAATCTGTCACACAGTCCCCAAAGATTTGTTTTGGTAGTTTCCTTTCAAGCTGTCTCTCAAATGGGACTGTTATCATTGCTATAGGAATTCCCCTGGCATGCCATTAGACTGCATCTAATACATAAAAATTAAGGCCAAAAAAAAAATGAGACTCAATAATTTGCATTTTACTTTGCTGGTTATGTTTGTTTTGGAATTCTCCTGTTATTAGCAAGATATATATATATATGTATACATATACCTTTCACTATTATAATATTTCTGAATAAATCCCAATATGATACAAATGTGTATGTATCTTGAAGTTCTAGTACAAAAATAATCTTTCTTAAAATAAAGGTCCATTTACATTCCAACACCTACTAATTAGAACACACACTCAGCCCTATCTGATCAGGAAGAAAGGAAGTTGTTAGCTCAGACTGTTTGTAAACAGTCTGCTTTCCTGCTGAGCAGTTTGAGAAAGAAAAAGGACATGGTAAGAGTCAAGAAAAGCGGCCTGGAAGTCTCCAGGATGGGGCAAAACAGAAAGTGAATAAACAATGCTGCCTTTTTTTACCCCCAGGAGAGAAACACAATACAAAATCACCAAATGCCAAATTTGCTCCCAAATGTTAATGGAAGAGGGAAAATATGCCAAATATTTTCTACACTATCATCCAAAATTACATTAGTTTTAACTTGTTTGTTAGTTGGTAAGACTGGGACTATAAAGATGAATATGACATGATCCCAGCCCATTAACTATCCTTGTATCCCATTTTCCAGTTCCTGCTTTGAAAAGGGAAATTACTCTTCAGAGTCAAACCCTCAAACCATTTGGACCTAGCAACTAAACGAACCCTTCTGAGAAAAAGAAAACAGTGAAAATCTTGGGAGGAGGAGGCAATGAGAAGATTCAAGAAGTAAATGTAAAACAAACAACCCAATTAAAAAATGGGGAAAAGACATGAACAGACACTCCTCAGAAGAGGAAATACAAATTACTAAAAGGCACATGAAAAGATGATCAACTTCACTGACTATTAAGGAAATACAAATCAAAACCACAATGAGATACTATCTCACACCCATCAGAATGGCCATTATCAAAAAAACAGTAAGTGCTGGAGAGGATGTGGTGAAAGAGGCACACTTTTCCACTATTGGTGGGAATGTAAAATGGTATAACCACTGTGCAAAGCAGTTTGGCAGTTCTTCAGGAAGCTAAGGGGTTGCCATATGACCTAGCAATCCCACTGCTAGGTATCTATTCAGAGGATATGAGGGCAAGGACACAAATGGACATTTGCACAGCTATGTTTACAGGAGCATTATTTACAACTGCCAAGAGATGGAAACAGCCTAAGTGTGCATCAATGGATGAGTGGCTAAACAAGCTATGGTATATTCTTACAATGGACTATTACTCAGCTGTAAGACAGAATAAAGACATGAAGAATGTAACAACATGGATGGATCTTGAAGACATTATGCTAAATAAAATTAGCCAGAAACAAAAGGATACATACTATATGGTCTCACAAATGTGAACTAATATGAATGAGGGAACTTGGAGAATTTCAGTTAAGAATACAGGTTATCAGGAGACAGAAATGCTTAGAGTGTACGATGGTGATTAAATGTACAAAGGAATGTCAGTAATGTAGGTTGTTGAAAACAGATGGCCATCCATACTTTAAAACTTCCATTTCTGTTTGAGACTAAAGGGAGAGATGTTTATTCGGTACAAAATTTATATTTTGACTAGTGCATTTCCTAATTTAACTTGTATGGTCGGTTTAGTTGAATGCCATAAGTACATGGAATCTTGAATAGGGCATGAGAACATTAGGAAGAGAAGGAAACTTCCTTAACATGATATAAGGCATACATGAAAAGACCTCAACTAACATCATACTTAAAAGATTTCACTCTAAGATTAGGAAGAAGACAAGAATGCCCACTGTCACTATTATTCAACACTGTACTGAAGTTTTTGCCAGAGCAATTAGGCAAGAAAAAGAAGTTAAAGACATCCAAACTGGAAAGGAAGAAGTAAAACTTTTCCTATTTTCCAATGATATAATCCTATTGTGCCAGTTTGAAAGGATTTAAATACCCTAGAAAAACCGTGTTTTAATCCTGATTCAACTTTCTTTAATCACTATTCAATAAAGTAGGTTGGAATCCTTTTATTAGATTATCTCCATGGAGATGAGATTCGCCCAATTGTGGGGATTAAATTTTGAATAGAGGGAGAGGTGACTCCACCCATTGTGGGTCTTGATGAGGTTCCTGGAATCCTTTAAAAGAGGAAACATTTTGGAGAGAGTCCCTTTAGAGAGTCACGAAGCAGAGAGCCCACACAGCCAAAGACCTTTGGAGATGAAGAAGGAAAACACCCCTGGAGGTGCTTCATGAAACAAGAAGCCTGGAGTGAAACCTAGCAGACGTGGCCATCTTGGCACGTTCACTTCCAGTTGAGAGAGAGAGCCTGAACTCCATCGGCCTTTCTTGAGGGAAGGTAACCTCTTATTGGTACCTTACTTTGGACATTTTTATAGACTTGCTTTAATTGGGACATTTTTATGGCCTTAGAACTGTAAACTAGCAACCTAGAAGATTCCCCTTTTTAAAAAGCCATTCAGTTACTGGTATATTGCATTCTGGCAGCTAGCAAACTAGGACAACTATATACAGAAAATCCTAAAAGAAACAAAAAACACAACAAAGCTCCTATAGCTAATAAATGAATTCGCCAAGGTGTTGAGATACAAGATCAATACCCCCAAATCAGTAGTGTTTCTATGTACAAGCAGCAAACAATCAGAAAAAATAATTGAGAAAAAAATTCTACTTACAACAATGACTAAAACCATCAAATATCTAGGAATAAATCTAACCAAAGATGTAAAGGACTACAATGTACAAAGGAAACTATAACACATTGCTAAAAGAAATCAAAGCCCTATAAAGGTGGAAGGTCATTGTGTTTTATGGATTGGAAAACTAAATATCATTAATATTTCAATCCTACACAAAGCAAGTTACAGATTCAATGTGATCCCAATCAGAATTCCAAAACCTCCTTTATAGAAATGGAAAAGTCAATCATCAAATGTATATGGCAGGGTAAGAGGACCTGAATTGCTAAAGCCTTTTTGAGAAAGAAGAATCAAGTTGAAGGATTCTCACTGAAAACAGGGATAGGAATAGACATTTGCATATCAATGTTCAAAGTGGCATTATTCATAACTGGCAAAAGATGGAAATAACTCAGCTGTCCATCAACAGATGAATGGACTGACAAAATGTGGTGTGTATATATATACCATGCAGATTTGAACGTGTAGTGGACCCCAGAAAAGAAATGTCCTTTAATCCTCATTCAGTATTGCTGGCTGAAAACTTTTTGAATGTTCTCATGGAGATGTGACTCACCTGATTGTGTGTGGGTGGTAACTTTTGAATAGATGGCTTCCATGGGGCTGTGACTCCACCCATTCCAGGTGGGTCTTAATTAGTTTATTGGAATCCTTTAAAAGAGGGAGCATGTTGAAAAACCATGAGAACAATGAGAGAGCCAGGAAGCAGAGAGCCCAAACAGCCAGAGACCCCTGGAGATGGAATACACCCCTGGGGGAGCTTCATGAATCAAGAGGCCTGGAAAGGACTCTGGCAGACACTGCCATGCTCGCCATGTGCCTTTCCATTGAGAGACCCTGAACTTCATTGGCCTTTCTTGAGTGAAGGTAACCTTTTGTTGGTGCCTTAATTTGGACATTTTAATAGACTTGCTTAAATTGGGATATTTTCATGGCTTTAGAACTGTAAACTAGCAACTTAATAAATTCCCTTTTAAAAAGCCATTCCTTTTCTGGGTTACCACATTTTGGGAGCTAGTAAACTAGAACATAGATGATGAAATATTATTCAGCTCCAGGAAGAAATAAGTCCTGATGCATGTGACAACATGGATGAGAACCTTAAGGACATTATGTTGAGAGAAATAAGCCAGACACAAAAGGACAAATATTGTATGATCTGTCTGACATGAAATAATCAGAATAAGCAAACTCATAGTTAGAAACTAGAATATAGATTATCAAGGGATGGATAGGGATAGGGAATGGGAAGTTAAGGATTGAAATGTACAAGGTTCCTATTCGGAATGTTAGAAATGTTCTCATAATGGACAATAGCGATGGTAGTACAACATCGTGAATATTTAACAGCACTGATATACATCTGTTTGTGTTTAAAAGGGGAAATGTTAGATAATATACACAGTAACAATAAAAATAAATTTAAAAAATCCATGGAACTACACAATGAACCCTGAATTAAACGATGAACTACAGTTAAAGTACAATTATAAAACGGTGCTATCATCAATTTTAACAAATGTTCAACACCAATCCTAGGAGTTAAAAATATGTTGATGTGTGGTTTGAACTGTATATACCCCAGAAATTCATGTTCTTAAAGCTAATCCACACTGGGGAAGCAAGAAGCCGAAAACTACAAAACCCAGAGGAGAAGAGAGAGATCAGCAGATGCGACCATTTATGTGCCTGGCCATATGACAAAGGAGTCCAGGATCACTGGCAGCCAGTCTTCAGGAAGAAAGCATCATCTTGATGATGCCTAGATTTGGACATTATCACAGGTTCAAAACTGTAAGCTAATAAATCCCCATAGTTAAAGCTCATGTATCTCATGGAATCTGCTTTGAACAATGTAGCAAACTAAAATCATGCATATATTTTTATACATGATTGTTTATAAACCTACAACTTCTCTAACAAAAAAAAATTTTTTAAATACAGCTCTGTGACTTACTGTTTAACTTTTTTTAACCTTTTTTAATTGTAAAAAATAACATATATACCAAAAAGCAATAAATTTCCAAGTACATTTTAACAAGTAGTTATACAACAGATGTGAAAGTTTGGTATGGGTTACAGTTCCATGACTTTTGACTTTTTCTTCTACGTACTCCAAGACAGTGGAGACCAAAAGGAATATCAATATACTGATTCAGCAATCATATTCATTTGTTAAATTCTACCTTCTTTATATTCTTCCTTCTTTCTTTTTTGTGAAAAATAATATATACAAAAAAGCAATAAATTTCACTTTCAACTTCAGGGAAGGCCAACTAAGAGTAGCTCGAGATAGCTCTGCCCCACGGAAAGGTTGGAGAGGAGGAGACAGGGGGGCAACTGAGGCAGCGATTTGGGAATGCAGCTGACCTAAGAGAGCCTTCTGCATCACATGCAGCAGCCCTGGTTGCAGAGGCCAAGGAACTGAGAGGAAGAAGGCTGGAGCCTGGTGTGAAGGCGCAGAGGCCACGGAGTGCACAGACTGGAGCACAGGACCAGGAAGTAAGCCAGGCTGTGTTCCTTGCGCACGCTACCCTCACCAGTTCAGCCTTGTGACTGGTGATTCACCCCACACACCTGAACCCCATCCCTCTCTCCCATTCTCCGTGCTCCAGGGGCCCCCACCCCACCACCCTCAGTGCACATACCTGCCCCACACGCCCACTCCAAGTACAGCCCAACCCACCTCTTCTGCATACCTCCCGAGCACTACCTCTCCCTCCCTGTTCTGTGCAGGCTCTCCAACCTGAGCAGAATGGATTCCTGCACTGCTCCCAGGAACATGCATTTGCACAGGCCCCTAATCACGTCATTCAGCTCTGGGAACTGCACTTTACAGCAGTCCTAGAAACATGCATGAGCACAGCACTCAGCCTCACTTTCCAGCTCTGAGAAAGTACCGATCTGTGCAGCTGGGACACATGTGCCCCTAATCCACGAAGGTGTAATGCCAACTGGCTGCCAAAGCTCTACACATGTGCACAAAGGGCCCTGTGCCTTAGACCAGCACACACCAGGGTAACAACCCCCAGACAGGTGCACCCGCACAGCTACATCCTCCCTGGCCGATGGGCACCCACGTTCACAAGCATCAGAGTAATATCCCCACCCTGCACCCATGCCTGCCCTGAGAAAAATCACCATACTGAGTGCCCCACTCTGCACCCTGCTCCCTGCTGTACAACCACCCTGCAAATACAAGGCCTTAGACTACTGAAAGGAATCAACTCCCAAAGTAAATCAGTCAAGATATTTATATGTGACAAAGACAGCAAAAGATCACTAAGCATACCACAATGCAGACAGATACAAATCTGCCTAATGACCAAATTAAAACACCAGACTTTGGAACAACTAATCAAAGATGTTCATACAACTCTACTTAATAAAATAAGTGGCACAGCAAATGACATAAAGGAGATCAAGAAGATGGAGAAAGAGCACAAAGAGGAATTTGAAAGAAAAAATAGAAAAACAGCAGAAATCACTGAGATTAAAGACTCTGTTGACCAAATAAAAAACATACTAGAGGCACACAACACCATGAAGAGGGAGAAGAAAGAATAAATGATACAGAGGGCAGGATAATTGACTTCAAAGACTCAAAACAGCAAATGGTAAAAAAAAAAGATAGAAAAAATTGAATGGGAACTCAAGGAAATGACAGATGAACAAACAGCTCAAATATAAGAATCACTGGTGTCCCAGAAGGAGAAGAAAGGACTAAAGGGCTAGGAAGAGTAGTTGAGGAAATAATGGGGGAAAACTTCCCAACCCTCATAAAGGACATAAATATACAAGTCAAAGAAGCCCAAAGAACTCCAAACAGAAAAAATCCAAATAGGTCTTCTGCGAGGTACATAATAATTAGCCTGTCAAATGTTGAAGAGAAGCAGAAAACTCTGAAAGTGGCAAGAGAAAAATAATCTACTACATACAAGGGAAATAAAGTAAGACTGAGTTCAGACTGCTCAACTAGCACCCTGGAGGTGAGAAGGCAGTGGTATAATATATTCAAGATCCTGAAAGAATAAGACTATCAGCCAAGAATTCTGTACCCAACCAAACTGTCCTTAAAAATTGAGGGAGAGATGAAAGTTTTCACAAAGAAGTCCTGAAAGAATCTGTCAAGAAAAGACTGGTCCTATAAGAAACACTAAAGGAGTTCTGCCAGCTGAAAAAAAAAAGATAGGAGAGGGAGGTCTGGAGAAGGGCACAGAATTGAAGAGTACTACTAAGGGTAATTTAAAGAATATAAAAAGAAAGAGGGAAAAGAATATATAGATCTGACAAATAAAAAAGATAAGATTGTGGAATCAAGAAAAGCCTTTTCAGTAATAACTTTGAATGTTAATGGACTAAACTTACCAATTAAAAGATACAGACTGGCAGAATGGATTAAGAAACATAATCCAGCTATATGCTGCTTACAAGAGACTCATCTTAGACAGAAGGATACAATTAGATTGAAAATGAAAGGATGTAAAAGGTTTTCCACACAAGTTATAATCAAAAGAAAGCAGGAGTAGTTAGCTATACTAGTATCACACAAAACAGACTTTAAATGTAAAGACATTATAAGAGTCAAAGGACAGTATATACTAATTAAAGGGTCAATTCACCAAGAAGATACAACAATCATAAATGTTTATGCTCCCAATCAAGGAGCTCCAAAGTACATGAGATAGACATTGGCAAAATTGAAGGCAGCAATAGATGTCTCAACAATAATAACAGGAGACTTCAATACACCACTCTCCTCTAGAAACAGAACAACGCAGAGAGAAGATCAACAAGGAAATAGAGAAGTTAAATAACTTGATAAAGAATTAGACCTAACAGACATAGATAGGTCATTGCACCCCAAAGCACAAGGTTATACATTCTTCTCTAGTGCTCATGGAACATTCTCCAGGATAGAGCATATGCTGGGGCACAATACAGGTCTTTATAAGTTTAAAAATATTGAAATTATAGAAAGCACTTTCTCTGATCACAATGGGATGAAGCTGGATGTCAATAATCACCAAAGAATGAGAACATTCACAAATAAATGGAGATTAAATAACACGCTTTTAAACAAAATTGCTAGAGAAATCAGTAGCTATCTGGAGATGAATGAATACAACTTATCAGAACTTATGCGAAGCAGCAAAGGCTGTGCTGAGAGGAAAATCTGTTGCCTTAAATGTCTATATTAAAAAACAAGAAAGAGCAAAAATCGAGGACTTAACAGCAAACCTGCAGGGACTTGAGAACGAACAGCAAACTAACCCCAAAGCAAATAGGAGAAGAGAAATAACAAAGATTAAAGCAGAGATAATTGAATGGGAGAACAAAAGAACAATAGAAAGACTGAATAAAACTGAAAGTTGGTTCTTTGAGAAAATCAGTAAAATTTATCGGACACTAGCTAGACTGTCAAAGAAAAAAAGAGAGAGGATGCAAATAAACAAAATTAGAAATGAGAAGGGGTGCATTACCACAGACCCTGAAGAAATAAAAGAAATCATAAGAGGTTACTATGAACAACTATACGCCGACAAATTAGACAACTTAGACGAAATGGTCAAATTCCTGGAGACACACAAACAAACTACACTGACTCAGGAAGAACTAGAAGATCTCAGCAAACGAATCACAAGTAAAGAGATTCAATCAGTCATCAAAAATCTTCCTACAAAGAAAAGCCCAGGACCAGATGGCTTCACAGGGGAATTTTATCAAACATTCCAGAAAGAACTAACACCAATCCTGCTCAAACTTTTCCAAAAAACTGAGGAAAAGGAACCCTACCTAACTCATTTTATGAAGCTAATATCATTTTAATACAAAAACTGGGTAAAGATGCTATAAGAAAGGAAAACTACAGGCCAATCTCCCTAATGAACATAGATGAAAAGTTCTCAATAAAATATTAGCAAATCGAATCCAACAGCACATCAAAAGAATTACACTCCATGACCAAGGAGGGTTTATAACAGGAATGCAAGGATGGTTCAATGGAAGAAAATCAATTAATGTAATAAAGCACATTAGCAAATCAAAAGGGAAAAATCACATGGTCATCTCGATTGATGCTGAAAAAGCATTCAACAAAATTCAGCATCCTTTTCTGATAAAAACACTCCAAAAGATAGGAATCAAAGGTAACTACCTCAATATGATAAAGGGAATTTATGAAAAACTGTTAGCTAGCATTGTACTCAACGGAGAAAGACTGAAAAAGCCTTCCCCCTAAGATCAGGTTCAAGACACAAACGTTGGAATAACTTATCAAAGATGCTCATATAACTTTACTAAATAAAATCAATGGGATAGTTAATGACATAAAGGAGATCAAGAAAATATTAGAAGTATAAAGAGGAATTTCAAAGAATAAACAGAAAAACAGCAGACAGATATCACAGAAATTAAAGATTCTGCAGGCTAAATAAAAATATACTAAAGAAACACAACAGCAGATTTGAAGAGTAAGAAGAGAGAATAAGCAAACTAGAGGACAGGGCAACTGATTTTGAATACACAAAAGATCAAATGGCAAAAAAAGATGGAAAAATTTGAATTGGATCTCAGGAAACAATGGACAAAACACAGCACACAAATATAATAATCACTGTTGTCCCAGGAGAAGATTAAAGGGCTGGAAATATTAGTAGAGGTTTATAATGGGGGGAAATTTCCCACTCTTATAAAGGACATAAATATGCAAATCAAAGAAGCCCAACAAACTCCAAATAGAATAAATCCAAACAGGGCCTCCCTGAGACACATAATAATCAGTCTGGCAAATATTGAAGAGAAGCAGAAAATCCTAAAAGCAGCAAGAGAAAAATCAATCTACTGCATACAGGGGAAACCACATAAGACTGAGTTCAGATAACTCAACTGGCACTATGGAGGCAAGAAGGCAGTGGTACAATATATTTAAGATACTGGAAAAGAAAGACTTCCAGCCAAGAATTCTGTACCCAAACTGTCCTTCAAAACTGAGGGAGAGATAAATTTTTCACAGACAAACGAATGCTGAAAGCCATACAAGAAATACCAAAGGGAGTTCTGTTTACTGAAAAAGAAAAAGACAGTAGACTGAGGTCTGGAGGAGGGCACAGAATCGAAGAGTACCAGTCAGGGTAACAAGGGATTAAAAGAGAAAGAGGGAAAAGAATACATGGATCTGATAAATAAAATCCAAAGGATAACATAGTGAATTCAGGAAACACCTTTACAGTAATAACTTTGAATGTTAATGGACTAAACATACAATTACAAGATACAGTTTGGTAGAATGGATTAAGAAATATAATCCAGCTATACGCTGCTTATGAAAGACTCATTTTAGACACAAGGATACAAAGAGACTGAAAGGATTGTAAAAGATGTTCCACACAAGCTGCAACCAAAAGAAAGGAGTAGCTATACCAATATCAAAACAAAATAGACTTTAAATGTAAAGACATCATAAGAGAACAAGAAGTATACTCTATATTAATAAAAGGGACAATTCACCAAGAAGAAATAACAATCATAAATGTTTATGCTCCCAATCAAGGAGCTCAAAAAAAAAAAATCTCAAAATCAATAACCTAATCATCTGCCTTAAGATGATGCAAAAAAGAAAAGCAAACTAAACTTAAAGCAAGTAGAAGAAGGAAATAAAGATAAGAGTGGAGTTAATAAAACAGAAGAGAAAAATCAATGAAACGAAAACTTGGTTCTTTGGAGGAAAAAAAATCAACAAACTGATAAACATTTAGCTAGACAGAACAAGAAAAAAAGAACAATTGGTCAAATTACTAGAATCACATTGAAAGATGGGACATTTATATCACCCTTACAGAAAAAATAAAATTATAAAGGATTACTATGAACAATTGTATGCCAAAAAATTAGACAACACAGATAAAATGGACATTTAGAAAGACATAAACTAATAAAATTAACTCAAAAATAAACAATCCAAATTTCCTTATAACAAGTAAACAAATTACTAATCAAAACAATAACCACAAAGAAGACTCAATGCCCAGATGGCCTCACCACTGAATTCTACTACACATTTAGAGAAGAATTTATATAAATTCCTCACAAACTCTTTCAAAAATAGGAGAGGAAGAATACTTCCCAACTCATTTTTAACATTTTTTTGTAGAACATTTAGCACTCAAAATTTCGCATTTTAACCACTTTCAAGTGGACTATTCAGTACTATTATATTCACAATGTTGTGTTACCATAACCACTATCCACTACCCCAAATTTTCATCACCTCAGACATAAACTCTAAACCATTAACACCCTTTTCCCACCCCACTTCCCAAGTACCCTAGAAATCCATAATCTATCAGCCTCCATGACATCTGCTTCTTCTAAGAATGTAATACAAGTGGGAACATACAGTATTTATCTTTTTGGGTCTGGCTTATTTCACTCAACATGTCCTTAAGGTTCATTCTTGCTATAGAATGCAACTGAACTTCATCGCTCTTCACAACTGAATAATATTCCATAGTGTATCTATCTATCTATATACCACATTTTGTTCATTTATTCATCAGGTGTATGGACACCTGAGTTGCTAAGACCTTTCAACTACTGTGAATAAAGCTGCTAGGTACACTGCACTAAAAATGTCTGTTTGAATCCCTGACATCAATTCTTTTGAGTATATACCAAGAAATGGGGTGGCCAGGTCATATAGTAATTCTATTTTCAACTCTCTGAAGAACTGGCAAAAAGATTTCCATAATGGATGCACCATTTTTACAATGCCACCAGCAATGTATATGGGTTCCTGTTTCTCTGCATCCTCACCAACACTAATTATTTTCTATTTGTCTTTTTTTTTTTTTTTTAAAAAAAGCCATCCTAGCATATGAAATGGTATGTCATAGAGTTTTTCATTTACTTTTCCCAGATTACTAATGAGGTTAAGTATCTTTTCATGTGATTATTAGCCATTTGTATATCTTCATTGGAGAAATGGCTATTTAAGTCTTTTGTCCATTTTTTTTATTTTAAGTTTTTTTACTGTGAAATAAAACATACATACCAAAAAGCAATAAATTAAAAAGTATATTTTAACAAGTATCTTTAGAGCAAATGTCAAAATATGGTATGAGTTACAGTTACACAATTTCAGGTACTTCCTTCTAGCTGCTCTAAGACATCAGAGACTATAAAGAAATATCAAAATAATGATTCAGTAGCCATACTTATTTGTTAAATCTTATATTCTCTGTTACAACTCTGCCTTCTGAGACACATGATTTATTCTTGTCAGGTCAGTGATGACATTGGATTTTTTTTGAGAAAAGCAGAGACAAATTTCTCAATCTTGTATTGTCTCAAGCATGTCTTATTCCAGCTTCATTGATTAGATTTAGACATTGATGTGTAACCTTTTATGTTCAGGGTCTTCATGACTCTTCTCAGCGGATCCTCAAGAATGTCAAACTTTTGTCATTTGAAGAGGAAGTCACTGATTCACTAGGCCACAGGGTGTTTTTGAAGCTATTCTGTTATCTTATGCCTGTAAACAGTACTGAGAGGGTCTTGTTAATGTCCTGGGAACTAAGTATAAAGAGTAGAATGCTAAGCTCAGCTATGCTAAGCATATCCAGCATATTCCAGCTATTACTATCACCTAGCCAAGTTAACACACAAACCCACCCATCACACTCTCTCATAGGTACTTCTCATATTTTGTTTCTGTGCTTCATTGTGGCTATTCCTTCTGACCTATCTTTCGGTTTTCTACTTCTCTCTGCAGCTGTATCTACTAATCTGTCTTCTTTATTTAGCATAATGTTTTCTTTTATTTTCATTTTATTATGTTTTTAATTTAAAAAATTATTTTAAACATAACATACAAACATGAACATTCTTACCATATGATCATTCCATTCTTGGTATATAATAAATAACTCATAATATCATCACATAGTTATATACTCATCACCATGATCATTTCTTAGAACATTTACATCAATTCAGAAAAAGAAATAAAAAGAAAAAGAAAAAAACTCATACATACCATGCCCCTTACCCCTTCCTCTCACTGATTGCTAGTATTTCCATCTACCCAATATATTTTAGCCTTTGTTTCCCCTATTTTTTTCTATACCCCTTACCACTCCCTTTCATTGATCACTAGCATTTCAATCTATTAAATTTATTTTAACATTTGTCCCCCTATTATTTCTTTTTAATCCATATATTTTACTCATCTGTCCATACCGTAGATAAAAGAAGCATCAGACACAAGGTTTTCACAATCACACAGTCACACTTAGAAAGTTATTATCATTATACAATTACCTTCAAGAAACATGGCTACTGGAACATCGCTCTACATTTTTAGGCACTTCCAATATATCTTAATTAAAAAGGTGATATCTATATAATGTGGAAGAATAACCTCCAGGATAACCTCTCAACTCTGTCTGAAATCTCTCAGCCATTGACACTTAGTGTCATTTCTCTCTTTCCCCTTTTGGTTGAGAGGTTTTCTCAATCCCTTGATGCTGAATCTCAACTCATTCTAGGATTTCTGTCCTATATTGCCCAAGGTTTAAACCCTTGGGAGTCATGCCCCACATAGAAAGTGGGAGGGTAGTGAGTTTGCTTGTTGTGTTGGCTGAGAGAGAGAGAGCATCTGCCCATTTTTAACTGAGTTATTTCTCTTTTTGTTATTGAGTTGAAGCAGTTCCTCATGTATTCTGGATATTAAATCCATATCACATATATGGCTGGCAACTATTTTCTCCCACACTGCAGGATATCTTACTTTGATGTACAGAAGTTTTTCATTTTTATGGAGTCTATTTCACCTATTTTTTTCTTTTGTTGCTCATATTTTGGTATCATACCTAAGAAACCAGTACGAAATCCAAGGTTATGGAGTTTTCTTCCTTATGTTTCTTTCTACTGGGAACTTTATGGGTTTAGCTCTTATGTTTAGATCCTTGATCCATTCAGAGTTACTTTTTGTATAAAGTGTGAGGTAGGGGTTCATCTTCATCCTTTTGCAAGTGGATATCCAGTTTCCCTAGTAATATTTGTTGAAGCAACCATTCTTTCCCCAATTGAGGTACTTGGCACACTTGTCAAAAATCAGTTGGTGAGACCCTTCCCCTCTCTGCGTGGGACATGACTCCCAGGGATGTGTACCTTCCTGGCAACATGGGACAGAGATCCTGGAATGAGCTGAGATTCAGCATCAAGGGACGGAAAAAAACCCTAGAATGAGCTGAGAATTAACATCAAGGGATTGAGAGAACCTTCTCGACCAAAGGGGGAAGAGTGAAATGAGACTAAGTGTCAA